>OX243812.1:30189896-30207396 GCA_945859605.1 Lumbricus rubellus | reverse complement strand
GCCTTCATCTGTTCCCGCATTGACTACTGTAACTCATTACTCATTGGGCTACCTAAACTCCGCCTTGCTCCTCTCCAATCGGTACTTAATGCATCTGCTCGCTTGATTGCTCGCCTCCCTCGTTTCTCTCACATTTCGGCTTTCATGACTGAACACCTTCACTGGCTTCCTCTGACTGCCCGGATTCAATATAAAATTCTTTTTCTCACCTATAAGATGTTTTTGGGTCTAGCGCCTCGCTACCTTTGTGATCTCATTAGGAAGCCTTTCTCAGCTACCGTTGGTCGTCCTCTCCGCTCTCTAGATCGTCATGATCTTCTTGTTCCACGATCTCGGACTGCCACAGCCCAACACCGCGCCTTTGCCTCTGTATGCCCTTTACTGTGGAATGGCCTTCCTACTATTATTCGTGCTCAAATTTTATCTGGAGGCTTTACTTTTTCTGCCAGATGTCTCAAGACTTTTCTTTTTCCAGGAGTTCTTCGCACTGGGAGCGCCTCTGATTAGTTTGTGCTGTGAGAGGCGCTTTATAAATCCAAAAATAGAATAGAATAGAATAGATTAGAATAGAATATCTGCTCGAAATAAATATATAATGCATCGGCGTCACACTCAATTCAGGACGTCATAAATACACATTTTGGTCATGTTTTATGACGTCATAATGTAAATACACGTGACGTCAATTTTTTCACGTCATCGTAAAACCGCGCTGCATGCAGTTCCAAAGTAACTTCAACATCAGAATGAGAGAATGGCATCGTGTGTAGAAGAAAATCAATCTGCCAATGATTCCTGGAGTAAAAGGACGGAGAAAACGAGCAACGCAATGGCATTGCTGCGCATGTCTATAGTTTTAAGACAGAAGCGACTAAAATCGCTCGTTTGAATTGAGTCGTAGTCTCTGCGCATGCAGTCAATATTTTATTTCGTGCAAGAGGTTGGAGATTAGCAGCAACAATTTGCAAGCAGGCTATGGTAAATAAACATGCATTTGTTGTTGATGATAATCAAAATAGTGGTGGTGGTGGTGGTGGTGGTGGTGGTGGTGGTGGTGGTGGTGGTGGTGGTGGTGGTGGTGGTGGCGGCGGCGGCGGCGGCGGCGGCGGCGGCGGCGGCGGCGGCATCAGTACCGGGTAGTTGTGGTAGTATAGCAGCATCAGTAATAGTCGTAATAGTAGTAGAAGAAGAAGAAGAAGAAGAAGAAGAAGAAGAAGAAGAAGAAGAAGAAGGCGCAATGACGACAATAATTACAAGCATAATTATAGTATTGATTTTTATATTTTTATAATAATAATAATAATTGAATAAACTGAGATTGTAAACTGTCTATGACTGATCCTATTCTTATTTCCACGTATTCTTGCATGCATATAGGCTAGTAGGCGGCTGTATAGGCCTACAATAATACAATAATACATCATGCATATATTTGTTTATTGCATAAAAGGTCTACAGGGTATACAAAGCCATTTAGTTGTTGGCATAGCATAGCATGCTCAGTGTGACTGCTACTAGCCGTTATCACGTGCGTATGACGTTTGTTTACCATGAAATAATATTTACCGAAACTCCTCATTCAAAAACAAACAACAAACATACGGCAATAATTAATTCGGAAAATGAGCAACATAATTGTCTTACATATAATCAGTAATAGTTCAATGATCCTTGCATATTAAATTCTATCTCTAAGAGGGAGGGGAAGAGGAGGGGAGGGGTAGGGAGTAGGGATGAATGGTTGGATGCTCTTTTCAGCCACAGCAACGCGTGGCCGGGTACGCTGGTAATTATATACAATTATGTATATACATGCATATAATTTTATATATACATGTTTGACCTACCATGTTGCTAATCCTGCATGAAAGCAGAGAATGAAAGATCAACAGAAGCCAGAAATTCAATCGCTAATCAGCTCCAAAGCAAGATAAGCTGCAGACTGCTTATAACATGTATTCGCTCTACAGTGATGTCTGTTGCAATCAGTCAACATAATAACTTTAATTATAATTATTGTGGTCAGCAGGTGTTTTTCTTGTACGAGGGATCAGCAGTAATCATGGACGATTAAGACCTATGCTGCAGTTGCTATTTTACACGTATAGTCGTATACGTAGACTAAACCTATGGATATAAAACAACAGCCAAAGCATAGTAATGTATGCGTGCAGGCTATGTATACTTGTATACTGTATAGGCCCATATATGTATAATATATAGATAATTCTGAGTTCTATTGAAATAAGACAAGACCAAAAATGACTACAATAAAACTGTCGACTATCCTCCGCGTTCTTGAAAAATCGTCATTTAAAATATATAAATTATTACAATGCCGAGTGATGGCTGCCTATAGCACATGTAGGTCTATATGTTTTTTAAAACTCATTCGCGAGTAAAGAAGGCCTATATTAGTTGTGAAATATTTACAATACACCCATTCATGTATAATTGTATATTGTCTTTATAAAAAGCAGTGGTAACAATCGTTGTGAAGGTATATCGAGGACGTGGTATATTCCATTGAGCACAGTAAGTATTTACGCTGCCGCTGCCCGCCAGAATTTCAGATCAAGAACTAAGGTTACGTTAAAATGAGGACTGCATGGTTTGGAAAAATTAAGAATTGGAAATAGAATGCGCCAAAGGCAGATTTGCCTAAACGTCCGAAGACTACAGAAGCTACTAGCTTACTAAGCCTTCTTCTGCTTTCATCCCTGCTTTCATCCATTCGGAGAATTAACCGCCGCTTCATTCTATCGCGAACACACACACACACACACACGCACACACACACACACACACACACACACACACACACACACACGCACACGCACACACACACACACACACACTGTCTGAATCGTCGTCTGTATAGGACTCTTAAGGCGCTTATTATTCCGACCTCAATCAGGGATTTGACCGACACTTCGGCTCTGTTCCTCCTACTCAACTTAGAAATGTCTGAACATTTCACACACTACAGTAATGCAATTTTAACACTCAAATGCACAGACTGTCTGCATGATGGTGAAACATCCGCCGTGTCTGGTTATAGGGCACACAAGCAAATGGCGCTATAATTTTTTAGAAAGTGTCTACAGTTACTGAATTACTTCAGACATGTAGTAGATCTAAGCCTACGACTCACGGCGCTCCTTGATGGCACCGGAGTATTGATAGAGACAATTGTTGTGCTAAAGACAATCCCAACAAACAGTGGCCATTTTGTCGACACCAGCCTTCTCTATTCTATGCCAGGTGACCACAATGGCCGCCATCGTCGTCGTCGTTGACGTCACTGGTAAGATGAACAGCGTCTGACAGACCATGCATGCATGGTCGACAAGAGAGAGACGGACGATTATAATGACGATAATTATCTATGGCTTATAGGTTACGACCAAGGAGCCGACGACCTGCATCCTGCCATTCGTCTTCATCAAGGATTTTCGGTGACCGAAATCTTGGCGCTAAATAAATGCTACTCAGCAGCGAAGAATGGATGAAGCTGGATAATCCTCTGGTAAGGGCATGCAGTGCAAGTATGTATAGCTGTGTTTGTTTGTTTGTATGTGCACTTGTTATAGCGCCCCTTCAAGCTATCTACTCAGAGGCGCTCCCGATGCAGAGCGGACACTGCATCGGAGTTTCACGCCGAAGCGCTGAGCAATTGTGAGTGAAGGACTTGCCCAAGGTCCCTACGCGGTTGAGGGTGGATTCGAACCTCGGACCTTCCGGCTCCAAGGCAACGACGCCACCACTAGACCACCGCGCCCCACGCATATAGCATAGATATTTATTATATCTATGCTATATATACAGGTGTAGGAGACAGTTGGCCTGGCTAAATATAGTGCTTAATCAGATATGACCGATTTTTTGCATGACTGACGCCAGGTTATATAGGGTGTCGTCAAGGTAACGGATTGCCAAATGGATTTCGCAATTCGCTAAATGGATTTCTAGAGCTGTTGACTCTGCGTCCGGTATTAAAAGAACATTTGAACTTGACAGAAAAATCTCTGCCACTGTTCGTACTTTGGCAGTGCCAGTCCCAGGCCTGGACAAAAGGAGGAGGGCGACACTAATCATCCTAGATATGAAACAGTGTTGTCACAGCAACACAACACATTGACAGAAGAGGAATTTCTGGTACGATGACTTCTGATCAAAGAGCAATTCATCAAGGGACTATTCATCAAGGAGTATACATTGCACATCGAAGGAATCATCTAAGGACTTCACATGTCCCTTGATGGGGTTTGATCTGTTTGTCAAGAACTATTGTTTATACATACAATCAAACGTGTAAGCACAATAAATATATTTGCAGTAGACTTCTATAGAAGATGTTATTAGTTTCAATCAATTTGATCATGAATTTTTTCCATGAATCAAGCTTCTAATTAATCACGAATTCTTGTAAATCAATTTAGCCTATTTGAAGGACGGGTGTCCACTATATAGTCATCACACATTTGAAATTCCTACAATACCTTAAAGCTCATTTACTGGAAGCAGTTAATTCACTTTCGCAACACTCGACCTCGAATAGAAACGAGCTGTTCTTCTATTGTTTCTGCAGTCGAGTAATTTCCATCCGAATCCCTCGACGACCATTTTCAGTAAATTCAGTTGCGAGCGAGGTGCGAGATTTGCAGCCCTTTAACGATCAGCGGCGTGTACTAAAATTGACTTTGATATGGCCTACATGTATGTATATATATACATAAATAGGTCCTATACATAAATATACATATATATCAATGTAGGTCGGCCTGGTCGTTAAAGTCTTTGGCCTATACTATTACGACGATAGCCAAGTCAATTTCTTTCCATCGGTATAGGCTACATGTGCGTCACCAGTGATTAGTGATTAGGCGGCGCCTATGCTATTGTCAAACGTAAGCAATGTATAAAAAGTCATCCACAACCATGCAGTCGACCAAAACAGGCACCTGATGAGGGCTGCTGTTCTCAGAGGCGGGAAACCATTTAAGGTATGCATACCTTGTTCGCAATTTATGCAGAATGCTTGACTTCCTGTTACAGGATGTTTAAGGAAGAGAGGGAATGGAGCATTTGTTTCGTCTGAGATAATATCATAGACATTAATTTGGAAGAAATTAAATCTATTGGTTTGAGATCAGAGGGGCATGACCATTGAGTCACAGATGAACATTTCAGTAGAAAGTGACGATGAATAATAATAATAATAATAATAATAATAATAATAATAATAATAATAATAATAATAATAATAATAATAATAATAAGACGATTTATTTAGCGCCGTAGCTCAGCCGAGGCCGAAGGAAAAGGCGCTGTACACAGGAAGCAGAAGAAGAAGACGATGATGACGACGAAGAAGAAGACGAAGAAGAAGAAGAAGAAGAAGAAGAAGAAGAAGAAGAAAAAGAAGAAGAAGAGAAAGAGGAACAGAAAGAGGAGCAGGACAAGAAACAGCAGGATCAAGAGGAGCAGGAGAAGGAACAAGAGCAGGAGCATTAGAAGAAGTACCAGAAAATACGATCTGAAAGTCGGCAGTGGAAGTGAAGAGCTGTTGACTTGAGCATCTTCACTATCGGCATACCATCCGATCATGTGAAGAATCTTGTACTATGACTATTGTTTATGGTTGAAGGTTACAATAGATGAATTGAAATTGAAAATTGACAAAATTAAAATATCAGTGGGTTGTAACTGAGCAAGACATGTGGCGTAAATGGAGACGAACATTTGAAAATAGTTTTGGTTGAATATGACTGTCAGAACGTGTGCTACCACTATCCATATCTGTCCACATGTGGAAGCCATCTGCACTACGCTAGATCCTACAGCGGACGACGGAATTGAAATCACTTTTCCAGCATCGTTGGCCAGAGATGCCCACCTCAGCTTTTCAGGCGATCTTGCACTTATGATCACAAACTGGATCAGCAGACATTAAAAATGAAATCTATAGATTATGCCATCGCTCTCGGTCCATTCAATAGTCGCCTATATTCATTCATTCATTCATTCATCCATTCATTCATTCATTCATCCATTCATTCATTCATTCATTCATTCCATTGATTTATATAGCGCCCCTCAAGAATCTACTCAGAGATGCTCTCAACCCAGACACGGCGAAAGAAAAACGACTTGAGAATTTATTAAACAAAGTTTGACTGGTCAGATGTAGTAAATGAAGGTTTGAAGGAAGTTCAATCCAGATTGACGGCCCTATAATTACATATCGGACAAAGTATAGGCTATGTATTGCACCACTAACCGTTTCCCTCAATATATAATTATTGCACAACACTTGCACGGACTATATAACACTGCTCACTCCACTTACACCTTCTATATAGCAGATCATGACAGAATAATATTCTGCGGAAGATCAAGTAAAGGTCAACATCATGGCCATGCAGTCATCGGCCGAATCATAAATTAGCTGTTAAAATCGCTCTGATGATAATATAGAGTTATATCAATGAAGCGCAACGTAAATACGATCTCGTGTTCATCGTGTCCAGTCGTCTGAAACAGCAATCAATCAAGCGTGAAGAATGCAAACTCAGCACACACGCGCCGCATCCATCGAAGAGGCGTCTGCATTAGATGACGGCTGCTGCTGCTGCTGATGCAGATGCTGCTGCTGCTGATGCTGCTGCTGCTGCTGCATTATTATCTCCGTCGACGATGGGGCTCTGTATAATGTGACCATAAAATTCCCTCTTACGGCGCCACCCGCCCACCACTCACCCACCGCCCCTCAACTGCATACATTCTTAGCACAAGCTCTGCCAACGATAGACACTGAAGCTGCGTCGGTAGTCTATTATTAATTTTTGTAGAGATATTTGTCTGGTACCTGAACCCATTGACATTTTTTTTTCGAAATCAGACATTATAAATTGATAGTTGTAATCAGACAAAGATGAAAATATTTATTCCATGGTGCCTGTTTTTGTCATAGTAGTTACCAGACATCATGTGTCGATCGATGAGCGCTCTAGCCACACTGAAAACAAGATATATCCATGCATGACTCACTTTACACATAGACGATAATTATGTATATAGAAGCGGATGTTGAAATGCATATATCGGCTGCATCATGCTCTTCTCAGTGACTCACTTGTAATGGTTTCTCCGCACCGCTCTCATGCACATAAACGTACATAAGCTAGAATGTAATCCTGAGAACTGTCTGGATAAATACTCCGCTAAGAGCATCAAAGCGTCGAGTTTTGTGTTGCGTCAAAGCAAGCAAACAATAGAAGAAGCGTCAAGGTGATGGGCGCTGAGGGAACAGTATAACCCCTTCAGTCACGCATTGTCTGAGGGTTGAGAGAGGTGGATGGCGACTGTTCGTCACTTAGACCCAAATGAAACCGGTTACCTTGGTTACGGTCTAAGTAAGAAGAAAAGATCAGAGACTGCAGTCGGTAACGTTCTCAATAACGTTTTACGGTTAAGCATGCCAATCTAATTGGTATATATGATGATGATGAAGGCAGGTTCGTTGGCTTAAAGCCTCTGGGGATGAGATGAGTGAGGTGGTTTCCCGTTGCCTTCCTCACAGACAATTGTGAGTGAGCAACTTGTACAAGGTCGCTACGTAATGGCTTGAGGTAGATTCGAACCTGCGACCCTTCGGTCACAAGGCGCCAAACTTACCGCTACACCACCGCGTCCCATAATTTTTCTATATGGCGTTTTTAATGTGCGTGTATAGGCAATATTAGGCACATATTGGCCAAGTTATGCAAACCCATTTACTATTTTTCAATTAAGAATGAAAAAGGACAAACAGATGAAGACTCTGTTGTTTGGAATAAACGAGGGCAGCACCAACAAAAGAGGAAGGTCGCATCGAGAGTGGATGGATGACATTAAAGATATCATTCTTAATGGGATGTAGTAGAGAACTATTATAATAGGGCACGACTGGAGATATGTATGTATGGATATGTTTGTATGTATGTATGCATGTGTGCAAACTGTGCATGTATGTATTCATGTACAATTGTACATGTATGCATAGGCCTAATTATGTGAATGCATATATGAATGTACTAGCTGGGGTACCCGGCGTTGCCCGGGAAATTTAGGATTAGACCCGCTCAGGCCACAACCAAACCACACCCCACCTCCACCCAACCCCGTACAGCACCCCTTCCATCCGTTCCCGCTTCACCCCTCCACCCCATCCTCACCACACCCTCACCTCCACCCCAAAACCCCCACCCCACCCCGTACACCCACACCTCCACCCGCCCCCGCTTCACACCTCCACCCCTCCACCTCACCCACTCCCACCCTCACCACACCCCGTTCACCCGCCCCATGCCACTCATTTCACCCACCCACACCACACCTCCACCCCACCTCGTACACCCCACCCCCTTCCATCCGCCCGGCTTCACCCCTCCACGCCACCTCCACCCTATCCTCACCACACCCCCACCTCCACCCCAAAGCACCCCACCTCACACACAGCTGCACCCGCCCCGCTTCACACCTCCACTCCTCCACCTCACCCCACTCCCAACCCTCACCACACCCCATTCACCCGCCCCATGCCACCCTTTTCACCCACCCACACCACACCTCCACCCCACCTCCACCCCACCCCGTACACCCCACCCCCTTCCATCCGCCCCCGCTTCACTTCTCCACGCCACCTCCACCCCATCCCCACCACACCCCCACCTCCACCCCAAAGCTTCCACCCCACCCCACCCCACCCACCCCTCCACCCGCCCCGCTTCACACCTCCACCCCTCCACCTCACCCCACCCCCACCCTCACCACACCCTCACCTTCACCCCACCTCCACTCCTCCACCCCACCTCCACCCCACACTCTCACCACATTCCCACCTCCACCCCCGAACCCCACCCCACCCCGTCCACCCCCCCTCGTTCACCCGCCCCATCCCACCCTTTCCGCCCTCCACCTACCACCTCCACCCATCCTACACTCACCCCTACCCTCCACCCCACCACCCGAACCCCCAGCCCAAGCCAGCTCCCACCCCACCCCACACCCTCCACCAACACACCCCAAACTCACCCACCCGACAACACCCCACCACACTCTGACCTCTCCACCTGTACGCCACCCGTGAAATTAGGGTTTAATGGGACGAAGAGGGTGGGGAGGGAGCGGAGGGGAGCGATGGACGTGGGAGGGGGAGGGGTAGGGGGTTGGGAGGGGTTGGGGAGGGGTTGGAGAGGGAGCGGAGGGAGGGGATGGGCAGGGGAGGGGAGGGAGAGGAGAGGGGAGTGGCAGGCGAAGGGGGAGGGTTGGCAGAGGGAAGGGGAGGGGTGGGTGAGGGGGTTGGGGAGGGGGAGGTAGGGAGGGATGGTTGAATGCTCTTTTCAGCCACAGCAACGCGTGGCCGGGTTCAGCTAGTTGACTATAATTATAGTAAGACTTTACAGCAAAGCGGATTGGAGGATAATTTACATCAGCTGCGTTTATATAATGACCATGCAAGCGTTTTAAAAGGTGTTTAATAAACTTAGGGTTTTCGCCCCCACCGTGGCCCCTATGGTGGGGGAGATTCGCCAACAACTCCACTGGGTGGTTCCGATGGCCCTCTGTCTAGGTGCAAAGTTTGAAATCAATAGCTGCGTTTTATTGAAAAAAATTTGGGGGGTTTCGCCCCCCACCCTGGCCCCCATGGTTATAGAGAATCGCCAACCCCTCCACTGGGTGTCCGACGCCGAGACGGAGAGAGTAGTGAAGGTTTGGAGTGAAAAGGTCAAAAACTGTCGAAATGCATTCCGGTCAAACACACAGACAGACAGACACACAGACAGAATCCTCTCTTTATTAATATAGATTTGCTGTATGTATTGTACGAATTTATGTATGTATACATTGTATGGTTCTGTGCATGCATGCCTGTGTCTATATGTCCACAGATGATCATAGAAGGGAACAGACATGTCTGAAATATATTAAAAAGACAGAATGACTTCCAAAGCAAGAAATATAGCTGGAGTAATTGCTCATTAAGAAACTCCATCGAAGCGAGAGAGACAACGAGGACTGTGCGGAGTAGCAGGAGTGTGTGGAAGGTAGCAGAGAGGTGGAATGGTGAAAGGGGAGACCGTGAGGGAGAAGGAAACTTGGAGGAAACGGATGAATTTCTTTTTAAGGGATCTAATAAGGCTGATCGGACGCACGCATGTTGCAGGCGCTGCTGTGTAATCTGGACGAGAAAATAAGAAGAAGCTAAACCGTAAATGGAATTAGCGTGAGATGGCGCATGTGCAGGAAATCAGATGGAAGATGAGAGGCAGGAACACGAGGGAAGCGGGGAAGAGAGGAATAGATTATAAGGAAACGAATGACGTAGAGGCAGTCATTGAGGAGGAGACATGGTCGTCGTCGTCGTTATCGTCGTCGTTATCGTCGTCGTTATCGTCGTCGTTATCGTCGTCGTTATCGTCGTCGTTATTGCCATCGTTATCGTCGTCGTCATCGTCATCGTCGTCGTCATCGTCGTCGTCATCGTCATCGTCGTCACATGCTGCTTTTCCCTAAACCAGCCAAATTGCCACGGTCTTGAAGGCGCAAATTGCCTATTACCGTCTGCTATACCGTTGGAGTAACAGACGTCGAAATGCCAGCAGCGGCAGCGGTGGCAGCAGCCGGTCATTGGTGGCAGATTGCCCTGACATCGAGGCTATCATCTCGAAGCATGAAGGTTGCTGCAGCAGAAGGGCAATCCAACTGATGTACCAGGCTCAGTCTTGGCAGGTACACATCACGCACACAGCCAATACATCACTCGCCAATAATATTCCACTTTTTTGCATCCTGGACTGTGGATCATTTATTATACAACCAAGTGTATACTATACATGTATTGTATATGTATAATACTCGCATGCTTATATAGACGAGCGTCGGTATTTAATGAGCAAGATTAGTTGGCCGTTGATGCTATAATGTCATAGAAGAGAGAAGTCAGAATAAGGTTGTCGTAATCATAGTCAATATACATGTACGATGGATTCATTTAAACATTCTGTTTCCTGGTTTCCCATTTCCCCATATGGCCTTCATCACATTTTGCACTTCAATATCAATATGTTCCATGTATGTCTTTCTTTGTACAATCATTGTATACTCTCAATGTCACTAGTCGTATCAGTCGTTCCATCTATTCATTCGTGTGTGGTCTGTGTAGGTGTGTGTATAGGTCTATGCGTGCAGGACTGCAGGTGTATTGTGAGTGTGGGTGTGTATGTGTACGTGTGTGTAGGTGTGTGTGTACGTGTGTGCTCTCACCTCTGTCGGTGGTTCATCGAGTACTTTGACCAAAAAAGTGCAAGAAAACCAGAATTATTTAAACAACTGCGTATTCGGATATTCGTTGCTCCCCATTGAAATTCAAATCCCATCTGACGTCCTCGCTTTGTTCCTCAAAGCAGCAGCAGCAGCATCGGCTTGAGACAAGTGAAGCGTAAGAACGACAACGACGACATCTCCGTACACACACACACACACACACTGATCAAAGACCGACGACGACGACGACGACTGCTCGTCACCGTGTTCTACGTCACGGGTATATCTCTAACATCCGGTTGGTCATCAGGACTCACAGCTATAGCTATGCCACATGGGATTATTGCCACTGATCCACACCATGAAAGAGAGATGTGACAGTGCCACTAGCATCGTGCTTTGCTTTTCTGAGCTGCGAAAAAAAACAAAGACTCAATGACAGGATCTAGTTAGCTGCATGATTGTGGCTGTTTACTATTATCGTATCTTCAACTCTAGCGCCTCTGAAAGTGTTACATGTATACAATTATACATGTAGGCCTATGCGAATATTTAAAACATTCACGAATTATTAACTCAATCAGTGGCATAATATTATGGTGAGAATCCATTTTAATGGAACCGTGTGTGGCTCTTATAGGTATATTCACTCACGGAAAATGAATCACTATACATGTGACTCAACTATAATTTTATATTATAGGGTCTGCAATATATATGGACTGGCATGGTTAAAAGGAAACGTTTTGTCATATAGTCTACTGGAGCATTGCGAAGGAATTGCCAAACGTCAAACAGGATCTAAGACAATCGATGGCATTTCTTGTCACCTATAAAAGCCCTCTGCAGACCCAACTTAAAGCATCTATTCGCTTGATCTAAGCAAAAATATTTGTCACAGCTAGCATTAGACTTTAAAACATGGACTCCTATCATTCCATATTCTTTAGGTTGCACATCGAAGTTATGGTACCGGTATCCATATTTTATGCTCCGTTAAAATTTAAACCCAAAATGCGGTCATCATAAATCAGTCACACGTGAGCTCAGGAATCCGTATGCAATCTTTATCGCCATACATGTATCTACAAGAGGTTGTAGTGTCTCCTCCCATTTCTAAACTCATGCTAGAAGTGACATTCTCAATAAATAAATCTTAATGTGAGACATAATTACCAACAATTCATTTGGCGCTCAATAATTATTTACGGATTCATAATATTATTTCCGAATTAACGGTGTTTAGTATAATTATAGGCTAAGTTTTATATATACTAGAAATATTTAGACAACGTAGCTGCAGTGTTTTAGGTGGTGCCTCGTTTTGAATCATGCACTGATCTTCGCGGAGCCAGGATTCGTCGGTCAAGTGATTTCTCTTACAAGAAAACAGGAATCTGTTTCATCGAAAAAAATAGTCTCGAGCCTGCCGTATAGATTGACGCTGCAGTAGTAGACAGCTAATCAATCGAACAACGATATAGTATATTCTAGATTATCTAGAAGATACACCAGTCCTGCATGGCGCTATGCACGAATAGACTGCTATTTAATGTATATGTGGCTTTCTTCCTTTGCTATATATGCAGGCCTGCGTGCGTGGTATTTGCGTTTCATCCACGGTAGCCTATAGACTTTGGATTCTATCATATAAATCGTCGTTTACTATATAGTCTCCGGTCGATGCATGCAGTCTGTTTTACGGAACGACTTCTTCTCTCTTCCAATGTTGCAGCAGGGTGAATGAGATTTTTCGTTCGGTTCTGCCAAATTGGTGTCCTCATCTTTGGAACCACTGTTTAGAGGAAGTCCTTATAATCATAATGGGTACAGGGTTGAAAGGGAACAAGGTCGGTCCGGTGCGGCTACCCAGCATCGATTTTCGGTAGCCTACCTGCTGTTGCGGGTCTCAGCCGGGTCGAAGGTTAGCAATGAATCTTTACGAATTACCAAACTTACAGGAAAATTGGTGCAGTGTTTGGGAAATAAATAGTTTGTCAGATTGCAAATCAGTGAAAACCGCACTTTTTTCGAGAATTTATGGCGAATGGCTAAAAAAAGGCGACAAAAGTTTTTCCGTGTCAATATTCAAAAAGCGCCGTTTCATTCGGGCCTGGTAACTTTTCCAAACCATTACTGCAGCCCTGGATGGGTCACGAGATATGTACCCAAACATGGGGGACAGTCTAAACGGGATGCAGTGGTTGTGAAGAATCTCACCCGATCTATTCATTGAGAAATGAGCACGGTCCAGGCCATAAAATTATAAGGTCGCTATTATGCTATAGAGTCTATAACTATAAGAACGTGAGTACAAAATAAATTTACATTTACATTTACATTTACACTTACATAAGTAATTGTTGTACCAAGAATTGTGGCTTTCGGTATGGAAACCATGTCCTATTATACTCAAATGTTTCTTGGCCGTTGAACATTTTTCTCGGTTTTCCCGAGTGAAAATTCTACGCTTCGTTCTCGCTCAGCTCAATATATTATGTATTATAGGCCCTATATGAGTTTGAGACCTGGATAGACAACATCAAAGAAGACCTGAAAGAGAAGGGCACCAGCTAAGCCGAGATCGGAGAAACAATCAGAAGCAGAGAAGTCTAGAGAAATTTCATAAAGGCCTCATCGTCATATCGATGACTGAGGAGAAGACAGAAGAAGATATATATGAGTTTGTAGCTTCTATGTTTTGCTAATACATTTTATTCATCTATAGGCTGCGTAGGCTATGCACGTCAGCGATTTTTTTTAATTCGTGCATTAGAGTAGTTTTATATCTTGCAAGCTCTCGGGTGTTTCCAATCGTCTAAGAGCTATGGCCATATACATGTAGGCCTATACAATCCTCGAGTAAATGATAGCCCTATAGGTTACTTCGTGAATGTCGAGTTCGTCTTCTTTACAGATGTCTCCTAATAAGACCAATAACCTTCGTCATACATGTATATTTAACGAAAATATAACACTAATGCGGACGACATGAAACAAATACACCATCAGAAGAAAATAATTGAGGATTCATTTTTAGTTCATCATCAAGTTATTATATAAAATTATATAATACATGCATGTATAAGGCCTATATCCCGACGATATTATAGACTACCTGCCAGCACTGATTGTGACTATTACGTATTGTAGGGCCTGTGCATATGTTTTGTGTTTTCTTGTTCCAAAAGTTTGTCTGACAGTAGGCCCCACAAAAAAGGTTAATTAGTAAAGTTCATAATGTGGGCCCCACATTATGAACTTTACTAATTAACTTGCACAACAGTTTCCAATTTGAATGTTTTGCAGTATGTTTTGGTGTTTTTCTGCGCCCACAGTTTATAATTCTAGTTTATTTCTAGTTTAAATAAATGTTTCTACAATAATGTCTCATTTATCCAGCGCCTATAGCCTACGGTATACACGTGACTGCGCGCATTAATTGTCCTGGCATTGGGTTTGGTATCGAATAAAGCATAATAATAATTATTATTATTTGCAATCTCGTCGCTTTTTAAAAGCGATACCTCATAACATGTGAATTTGTATCCCCCTTGGATGATTTCACACGATGGGGATAGAAATGGTTCATACCCCGATATTCTATAGGTCTACCGGTAGGCCTATAGTCTATAAACTATTCCATCCCGGAGAATAGATTAGGCCTAATTCATTTTCCCGGATATCTTTAGGGAGAAATAGAATAGGCCTATCCCGTGACACATGCATCAGAATGGTAGCCTAAATGTCGCACTTTCCTACACAGACAAAGCCAAAAAATGCTTATAGTCGGTCCATTAAACTTTAGACAGAAATAGGGCTATTAGAATTAGAATAATGTAAGCTACCGTAAACTGGGTGACTTTTGCTCGTGGGGTGACTTTGTCCCAAATTGAAAAATTAGTTTGCACACCTCCGGGCTTCGGTACGTTTGCTTCAACTTGTTTAGATTTGACTTAATTCGCCTAAGCAATCTTTGGCATGACCTATAAGCTAGACCATGAACATTGTGCAGCTTAGGTCCGTTGAAGATTTGTGCGAATAGAACGAAATTAGCCGGCACCATGGCTGTAATTTAATCTCCTTTAATCCGACTGGAATGGTTCGGCATCGCTTTGATTGCTTCTCTAAAACTATCCATCTATTATTCAGTGTAAGACGAAGAAGAATTAAGGAGGCGCCGCCGTTGTTGAGCGTTTGGCCGGCCATGGATGCAGCATGCAGCCAGCAGCAACGCATGCATTTAGGACCGGAACCAGTCTCGTCCGTTTAGACGCCACACAGCCTCCATCTGGTGACCGGAGCCATCTCTCAGATAACAATTTAATTACAGACGGACGGAGGTGGAGGTGGGGAGGGGTGGGTGGTGGTGGGCTGTGGGGTAATTGCCTGACCAGCTCACCATGGATCGAGATACGGCCGATTGATCTTCTTTTATACCGCAGCAGCAGCATCGAAAAAAGCTATTATTCGGGAATTCGGGTGCAGTGAAAGTGAATAAAAATCGAATGGAACCAGCGTAGCATCGTTTCGCTGGTCTATATACAGTTGCGACGAAATGGTTAAAATTTACATCCCAATCTGCTATTAGTCTTATTAACTGTTATAAAACTGCTTTTTCGCTTGCCCTGGACCGGGAGCGCCTCTGTGTAGGGATCCTGAAGGAATTCTGATCGAGTGACTGAATGAAAATCTGATAGATTTGGGAGAAAATATATACCGTCGAAAATAGAGTTAAATAAACAGCAATCTGTTGCACGCGTGGTAAGTTTGAAGAAAAGCATAGTACAGATCTAAATATAAACAGACACGCATTATAAATTAGCTACACTCATATATTATATATATATATATATATATATTTATATATAAATATTTATAATTATACATATATTAAATACTATAGCCTATAAAATAGTATAAATTTTGTATTTTCCACCTACCTTTGGCTGATACTGGCCAATCGACGTGTGGCTTAGATGTTCGTTGTCGTAAGGTTTCCACATGTTGTTCTTTGAAACGGTGGTTCTCTGTTCTACACGTCTGCAAGATAAGAACGATCAGAACAAATCCGATCCATCGCAGTCGGAACATAACTGCACGAACCTTCGTCGATGACTTATCCATCGTTATCTTCGTTATCTTCATCTTCATTATCTTCATTAGCAGCAGTTGATCGCCATATCAGATATGAAGAACGCCGTTATAGTATAGGCCTAAACATCTTCCAGTAACTGTTGGCATTTTCATCCAAACAACGGGCAATATTACTAGACTCCGAAGAATGACACAGGACCTCAGCGCGCGATGTCTATTTTATTTATCTTATTTTATTTATCTTATTTTATTTATCTTATTTTATTTATCTTATTTTATTTATCCTATTTTATTTATCTTATGTAGTTTATTTGCATGTAAAATCGTAATCGCAATCTCCAAATTTCTTAAGCACCACTCGAAGGTCAAGCGCAGGGCACCAGCTTATTCACGACCGCGCTAATTAACAATGCACCCGATCAACGGAATCGTATCTTTCACTCAGATGTCAGTTGCGCATTTGATACAAGTCGCAAAAGTTATACCTTCTTGAGCTTCGTTTCCCTCTATCTGAAATCTGAAATCTGAAGACCCACATCGCTGCGATAAATAATCCTAATACTCTTCTAGCCTTTGGGGTTGTATTCGGTTCTTCCGAAGCTCTTTCGACATGAAGAAGTTCATGGAACTAGAATCCAATAATCAACAACATTTGACGACTTGGCGAATCCTCTTTATGGTTTATCAATGCCTGCAGTGTAATGTGTATGTTGTATACTGTATAGTTGTATACTGCGAAAGAAGCTGCAGCACTCGAGTCAGTCGCGTGATTACTATTATAGTCGTCCTACTATCTATCAGATCATGTCGTACGCCGCTTGCAACGTATATTTATATAACTGCACACATAGTACACATCCCTCTCTCTCTCTGTGTGTGAATATTATGTGTACAACTGTACATATAAATATTCTGTATATAATATTATACACTGTATATGTGAATTCTTATGGGTGATTTGTAAGACAGCAATGAGTCCCTAGCGACCTTTGGCGTCTCCATTGTGCCATCCAGTTACATATGAATCCAAGTAGAAAGATCCTTGTCAACTCAGCTGGCAGGCTAAACGCACAGGACATGACGTGTCTGAAGT
>OX243812.1:30067396-30187396 GCA_945859605.1 Lumbricus rubellus | reverse complement strand
AACGGCTTAAAGGCAATTCATATCTATGTACATTTTCCAAATCAGGCCTACAGCAAAATATTTTAAACAAAACTAAAGTTATATCACTTTTAGCGAGTCCACCCACTTGACGATTCAAAAACATAAAAAACAAAAAGAAGCAAAAGTAATTTCATTAGGTTTCATCTAAAATAATTTCAATAATTTGAGTTAGTTGCGTTATGTTGTTGGATCGTCAAAAACAGAGGGTGGGCTCACTAAAAGCGATTATAGGCTATGTTAACTTTTGTTCTGTTTGATTATTTTGGTGAAATTTTGACAATGTACTTAGAGATGAATTGCCTATAAACCTGCAAATATGATTTTTAAAATGCTTACTTCTGGCCAAGATAACGGCAAATAATCTTAGCTATTTTAGCCCACCCTGTACAGCAACTGCCGCACTGAAGCGCATGCACGTTTCAAGTTTATTATGAAAAAAGACAATAAACCAAAATAATAGAACAGACGCCTGAGAAAATGATTTTAATTTGTAACTAAAGCTGATTGCGACTCGGTGGAAAAATTCAGAAGCAGAAGAGGCGTAGGAGGGGAAACCTTAGTCTATATAGGACTCGATAACGGCTGCACCAACCACTTCAACTAAAGCCATTTAATTAATTTACCTGAGCAGTGCAACTCTATAAATAATATGCATGCACGGAGATTTTTACGGAACTTCAGCCGAGTATGGCGAACACTTTGTTGACGTCAAAAACGGCCAATGTACTTAGACTGCATGTATATATATATATATATATATATATATATATGAGACGTTTTCAAAGAGATACTGGCACGTGCTGCTCTGCAGTCTTGGCTTCAATAACGAAGTCTTATAAAGTCCATCGGTGGTTTCTAAAGGTGTTCGAAGGGGACTGTATAAATGTAAACGCAATTGCATGTGCTGAAAACGTTTGCAGTTTTCATTTAATTATATCTCTGTGCTTTCTTCAGTTGGCTGTAAAATGTAATATGTAGACTATGTGAGCGGAAGACTTTGACGATGAAAGCATAGTGAAATGAGATTTGTGATCCTAAGCAAGTGCATGGAACCCTATCGACTTTCAACACGCATGACGCCGATGAACACTATAATGTGATGGTCCACAGTATGGTCTGTATAATAGACCTGTGGGAGGGACGATCGAGAGTATAGAATAAAATTATTATATTGAGTTAGTGGATTATTTCATTTTCATCTGCGTGATTATAATACGCACAGCAACCGAGCAATAGGACATGTATACAAAGACCACCATTCAGTGAGCATGCATGTTAAATAGTTCATGCAAGAACCTGCAATGTAGTTTTCAACTGTGGTTCAAACGGAACATATAGGTTCCACGGGCATCGGCCAGAGCTGCATACAATCCATACATGTATATGAACATTGAGGCAGAGATGAATAAGCAAATAAGAGGGAGACAGATGCACTGTATATAATAGTAATAACTATGGTGAAGAGTCATTCGAACTCTTACAGTTCATATATATATATATCCTATATATAAATTATTATAATATAATAATAATTGATATTATCAATAGCTATCTCGACGTATTTATTGAGATTAGTCTGTGGTGTGGAATTAAGCCTTAAGAGTCCATAATTATATTCTCTGTCGCAGGCCTATACAATGTACTTGCTGATGTACAAAAGTTTATGATGAAACACATGATTACTCGTCCTCCTTCGTTCTCCTGAATCTCTTTGCAGACAGAAATTTTGTCCTCGTGTCTGTTTGATCGTCCTCCTCTATTCGTGTGTCTGGCCTGTGCGTTGGAGTTCTGCATTTGCCATATCCCATATAATTATTTGCAGGTCTACTGATGCATTCTTCCACGTAGGTATAGGCTATATGGGCGCATCTCTCTCTCTCTCTCTCTCTCTCTCTCTCTCTCTCTCTCTCTCTCTCTCTCTGTAGATTTTCTCATCTCCAACAAATACAATTCTACGAAAAAAGGAAATGATTTCGGGCCACGGAGAGTGAAGTAAAATCGATTAGGAATGGGCATTCAGCAGCCAAAAGACTCGAAGTCACCACCGTCCAGTTGCATTGGAGACCAAGCCATTAGAGTAACGCTTTGGAAATCGAGATGAATGGCAATGCGCAGAGAATAGCCAAGGACACTCTCGCGGACAAAGCAGGCAACCGAAGGAGGATAGAGACGAGGATAGCACAGGCATCGAAAGACACAAAGCACAGCGCGCTACAAGAATGTCAGAGCGATGCGGCGTTAGATTGAGGCGCTGTACAAAAGACCTGTTCTATGATAATCAACAGCTTCTGCCGGATGGAATTGCAACACACTGTGCTGACTGCCAACGCAATATGTCGTTCTAAATCATACAGAGGAAATGGAAATTGTAATTAGGCAAACAGTTTGCATGATGCAACAATACAGCATATGACTAGCTATATTGTGATTTCTCTTAGAGTTTTATTCCTAGCTATGTTGCGGTGTCCCAAGAATAGATAATTGAAGAGTAGCCTACAAACGAGTCTATTCTGAATTTCATAGCAGGAAATAATTGATAACTGAACTATAATACGACGCAATTCGAGAACTCGTTTATTAGGTTGTGTTGCAAAACTTGCAATGCTGCTGGTCGATTCTGTATTCTGCCAAAAATGCCGGTTTTCACTCTTGGAAGCACGCTCACACCCACAGACAGACACACACACAGACAGACACACAGACAGACAGACACACACACACGCACACGTACACGTAGTTCATCTGACAACCTGCTCCTGATGTGATGTCTGAAAAAAGTCGTTGATTGAAATTTCTCGCAATATAAAAATTGATTAAATCGGAGCACCAATATGCCGATGAAAATAACTGAATATAGGCTACTTAATTCTTGTCTCCATAGCCTACATTGCACTTCAAAGATTTTTGTCTTAACTATACAGTACATTATAGAAATTGCACATGGCACGTAGCATAGTCTGAAATTACTACAATTCATGAATCTGACTTTTTGGGTCTTTTAATCTTTTTGACATTAGCTTAATTCTTAGCAGCTTTGCTGGTTCAAATAATCAGGCTTAGATATACAAAAGTAGCCATTCAAAATCTGATTTTCAACAGCAAATAGACCCTATATATCTCTCTTTCCCAACTACACACTTCGTGTTCAGACGCATGTTAGAATAAGCCCTGCTATACAATAAGATTTTATTCAGTCGCAATTTGAAGTATAAACTGATTGCAGCTAATTCTCTGTAATATTACATTAAAAAATGCATAAACCATTAACTTTATAGGCCTACATAAAACCACCTACAGTCCGGATTCCTAAAAGTCGCCGGGCCCTTGGACATTTGCCCTCTCTCTGACCTCCTCTCTGCGGACTTCACTCGCATGAATCGACGACTGACCTATGCGTATACTGACCTATATGCTACTATGTATACTGACCTATGTGCTTTCTGAAGACCGTCCAATCCTAATCCAAAAGCCATATATTTATTTCTTATAGTAAAAACAACGTTGAGCTTTTCTTATAATGTGGAGTAAACAGGGCATATAGTTTACGGTGTGTACGCGCTTCGAGCTGATATCGTTTCATCGCTGCAACTCATAATATTCAACGATGCATGTAATGAGAAACCCGGTAGAATCCGGACACATCTGTATGCGACATGGCATTGCACATACCCTGGTCGACTGCGGATAGACGCCATGCGCATCATATAAAGACTTCATATGAATCAGATTTATTTAAGACCCGTACCACCCTATTCATGAACCTATATACAACAAGTAACGGGTTGGCTCTGAGTCACATATATATCTGTTTCAAATCTAGTCTTCACCATCACAAGAGAGAGAGAGAGAAAACTGACTGTTCAGGAATGTGTCTGATAATTATTTTCAAGACAATTGAACCAATATTAATTTATAAATACATAAATCCTTCACAGTGTCTTGACCATCAGTAGACCTACATCGGAACAACATTTGATACTTTTAATGTGTATAATTTATTATAGCCTACTCAGAAGAGCGATCAATTGCGCACTCGATCGTACTCACGCAGCCTAACTTTATACTTGAACTGATGACAAAAAACGTTGTGTATATCCTATTAAGATGAAATTGTGTATTGTTGACTTGAGTAAGATCTCCGAAATTCAACCCATAGGCTACAAACTGAGCACTTCAGACAAGTCAACTCAACTGCATCCATTTGTGTCAGAAAACGCACTCATCAGATTCTGTTTTGACCTATATGATCCTTAAATGCATGCATCCTCTAAATACTGCGAAGTAATGTCAAAAATAACCCGTACTCCATAAAATTAAGGTCTATTTTAGTGTTCTCGTAGCCAAATATTGTTGGGTCTAAGGCTTCTAAGCGCTAAGGAATGCGAACACACAGGTAGGCTAAAATTAATTAATAGGCAGGTAGTCAGACAGACATGTTTACGCAGTGAGGAAAATGCGGCTTGACGTGAACAGAAAAGCCCAATCTATATATTATAGACTTTATGGTAAAAATTTCACCATACACTGTTCCCACTCTGACAGTGCCAGTCGGAAACCTGGAAAAATTAGGAGGGCGACACGAATCATCCTGTCATGACAGTGTCGTTAAACATCCTTAATGTTTTGACATAGTTAAGCAGCAACAAGCATTATTTTTTCTGTAGCCTACTGTAAAAATGTAGCCTATGTGAATCAAAGTCGAAATAAGTGGACAAATGACTGATGAAAACATGGACAATATAATAGATCTATTATTATGATGTTAGATGCATTCAATCACACATCTAGCAAATTTGCAAAACGCCTTTATTTGTTTTGACTGCAAATCAGTTATCATTACTCCATTAATCAAGTGCAATTTAGAGTTTCCTTTTATTTACAGCATAGGCACGCGTGAGTAGAAGCACATGAAATTAATCTGGCAAATTGAATCCGACAGCGATATGAACTAAACATAATTATGAAAACAGAATTAGATATAAAAAAGAAATCCAGCATTTCATATGGGTGCACACTACACACAATTATATAGCCTATAGCTACACATGTTGGTATACATGTATATCTATATAATTACATTAACGCCTGCATCGATTTTACAAACTGTGTGTATGGGTCTACTTAGGCAGTAATGAATAGCAAAGATGGAGTTTCCAGGAAAGCCATTTCTCATACATGCATGCTCTCAACAACTTCTCCCTTCCCTCGGAACGACGCGAGAATTAAGCCTTCGCTAACGCGTTATCCATCCATAATGCACATCCATTACACGGGCAGACAGACAAAAAACCGACAAGCATACATCCAGGCAGCAGATAACCAAGCAAATGATATGACGAACAGACATACAGTACATATAAGGCAGACAGGCAGACAGACGAGCAGGCAGGTAGACAGACAAACAGACAAGCAGATATATGTATATCTGCACGTCTGTTTGTCTGTCTACCTGCCTGCTCGTCTGTCTGCCTGTCTGCCTTATGTACTGTATGTCTGTTCGTCATATTATGTAGATAATAGATATAGATAATTATAGACACACAAACATGCAGTCTATAGGCAGACACACAGACAAGCAGACAAACAAAGAGACAGACATACATTAAGGAAGTGGCCTATAGGCCTATGCATGGCTTGGCAGGAACAAGCCGAGAGACATGCAGCAAACAGATTAAACAGACAACCAGACTATTATAGTAGCAACGCAACCAGGGAGTCTTTAAGGAAATACTGCGACAGGAATTTAGGCTAATTGAAGAAAAGAGGATGGCAGCCGCAGTTAAAGAGGTAGCGTGGTTTGAGGGAAACTGAAGGATGGCAGGCAGTATGAGCAGAGAGTAATGGAAACAGGAAGACATAGGCAGGTCGAAGCAGATATATTATACAGACAGATAGGTCACCACTGCAGACAGCCTGTCAAAGAGACAGGTATAGATGCAGATAGACACGCACGCAGAAGGCAAACAGGAAGGATATATCAAAGAAGAGGAGGACTATAGTATATTGCCTACTGCGCCGTTGACGCAGACGCTGAGCTCAGCGTGATAGGCTGACTGAAACGCCAGCAGATTCAAGCTGGAGTATACACTGCAGCACATAGATAGACTGTAATAATGCTCCAACGTTTTAATGGCTTTGCAATTTCACGTCCACCGGATAATTAACCGGACAGTTTCCGTTGTTATTGTGTCCGTCTGGCTTTTCAATCACCCGCCCTCCTATCTCCTATCTATGCCGCCGCCCGACGACGGCAGCTGAAACGAAATTCCATCATCCGCCTTTTATATTTACTCGCACCGAACTCGGTTGCGAATATCGGTGCGCGCCCTCTGCTGTTTATATCGTCAGATCAATAAAGACCAGGAGATATACATGTATATGCGATACATGTATATGTGTGCATATATTATATGGGGCATAATTGCCTATATTTATATATATTCAGCCATCTTCATCTGATCAGCAGGTCAACTCTGAGCCCGACTTTCCTCCAACCAATGTGCAGGCAATCTTATGTTGAACAGTCGACTTCTTCTCCATTGACATCATCCCAATAATGACAATGGTTGTAATATACAAACGATGCTAAAAGATTCAGATGTTAAAAGCTTTTTGTCTAATCGAATATTATATTCTCTTCTCAAACTGACCGTGCCGCCACTAAAGATTCTTTCAAACGTGTACATTATGTAGGCCTAACCTGTTTCGTTCGAAGTCATTGTTTTTCTTTTGAGTTGGTGCGATTTCTGCAGATACAATCACTGAAATGCAGGGCTAACAAATTCACAAAGTCACACAAATTAAGGGATTCTATAGCTATAGTAGGCCTATACCTACTATAAAACTCTGTATCTGTCTCTTTTCCTCTTTCTCTATATGCACGTTTAACGTGTCTTCCTCGCTAGATCTCTGTCCATTTTCCTTCTTTGCTTTTCTCTAAGATCCCTCTCTGTGTCTCCTTGCGTCTCTCTCTCTCTCAGTCTCTCTCTCTCTCTCTCGCGCTCTCTCTCTCTCACACTCTCCCTCTCTTCCTGTTCTTCTCTTCCTGTCCTGATTCTCGTTCTCAGTTCATTTTCTCTTAACTTACCTTCTCTCTTAATCGTCCTCGGATTTTCCTCTGCCTTTCTTCTTTCGTACACGAATCCGTGTTCGTTTGTGTGTGAATTTGAGATTTCTGGGGATATAAAACTCAGTTTTTCGTTGACAGAGAAAGCGTTTCGTTAAAATGACCAACGTCACATAGCAAAAAGAAGATTTCTCCTACACAGTGCGCTTCTAAACCTAACTGATTATTTACAGCGAGTGTCTCGTACAAAAGCATTCACCCGATTATGCCGTGGAAATTGAAGCTTTAAAGACCTATGTATAAGTCCGACTGAGACCAAGGACTGAATTTCTCCAATACACGTCCCTTTACAGTCTACTGTCAGAGCAAGGACAGCTTATACATATAGAATCCTTGCTGTCACAGTAAGACATTTACAGGAGTTAGTCTGCTTTGGCATGCACGCCAAGACTTCCGGAAGTCCATCTTGATTTTCAAGCGCATTAAACGACAAAGGAGAAACCGACTCCAATCCGATTCCTATAGAAACCGTTTCTTCCAAGTGCTCCACTGCTGCTGCTGCTGTTGCTGCTGTTGCTGCTATTGCTGCTGTTGCTGTTGCTGCTACAGTTGCTGTTGCTGCTGTTGCTGTTGCTGCTGCTGTTGCTGTTGCTGTTGCTGCTGCTGTTGCTGCTGCTGTTGCTGCTGCTGCTGCTGTTGCCACTGCTGCTGGACAATTCAACAGCGACGGTGACGGCACAGAAAAAGGACTCGTCTTGTAAATTCCGGCTGCAGCGTCGCCTCCTCCCTAGTCCTACACATGGATGTCGCTCGGCTATTTGCATGCCAACGAACTACATGTAGTGGACAGAGTAGACACCGCCGACGACGCCGCCGCCTAGCGGTTAATTTGGAAAGCGATGTTTTTGAGCGGACGTCGCTTCGATCTCATCTCTCCTGGGTCGCCAGACAATTTTCTCCAATTAGTGCAGAAACCCATTGTGCCGCGGAGGGTTCCCATGCATGTTGCACAGCGCAAATAGACTGACTCCATTTTATCAACTCTTCTTGCATGCGAGCAGGCTAATTGTGATACTCGATGAATGTAGTGTTGTTCATGCAAAGTTAGCGATGTAGTCCTATTCTACTTGTGCAGTACAATTATGTCTGCTTATTAAAAACTGTACATAGCTTAGAAAATTAATTAGAGATACAACTCTGAATGAACTGATAGTGGTGTAGCGGTGGCATTGTTGCCTTGGAGCCGGAAGGTTCGAGGTTCAAATCCGCCTCGCCGCGTAAGGTTCAAATCCGCCTCGCCGCGTAAGGACCTTGGGCAAGTCCTTCACTCACAATTACTCAGAGCTCTAGATAGATTGAAGGGGCGCTATAACAAGTGCACATACAAACAAATACAAACAAACAATACTCAATAATTCATTTAATAATTAAGTCTATTACACAAGTAGTACACTACACAATACACATGATCATAACACACATCTATTCACATTTCACAGGTTGGTTTTAAATTGGTATTTTTTGCATTTTTACTCATCTGTCATGCTATAGGCCTACATGTGTAACCGACATGTAGGATAGGCTATAATAGAAAGTCGTTTTCACATCCATAAATTCAGCGAGACTTTTAGAAGCAAATCTGACCACAGGCAAAACTTGCGCTCACGCATAAAACCATATAAAAAGGAGTTTTTCAATGGGTTTGGCAGAGGACGCTAACTGAGAAGTCAGTGAGAAAACCAGCTTTATAGTGAAATGACTTTTGCAATAATATTCTTGGAACTCGTTTGACTCGTGCTAGGCTAACTAAATGGACAAGAGAACTGAAAACGCGATAACCTCAAAACCCATTTGCTCTGGCAATCGTGAGATCACAAGCGTCAGAGGCGCCAAAGACAATAATACGGACATTGAAAATTCGTTGCCATTCTTTTCACAGTCTTAATTTTTAAAATCGGTTAAGTAAACAGCGGTGCATGGGTGACGTTTCTGGGTTAGAGCTACGTGAAAGATTAAGAGCAGAGAAAGAATTTGATTTTTTTAAATAAAAATAATCTTCCGTTTCCGATTAATGGAATGGCACGAAAACACATTTTCAGAGTCAATAACTCTCATTATCGACTTATAACATGGGATCATTTTGATATAATATTATAAACATATGGACGTAGAGTTGCCGAACGTTTGCCATGCATTATACTGGCGCAGTACGAATTTTTACTTATTAAAAACTGCCTAGACACTATAGTCTCTCTGCCCTCGATACGCAGCATTGAGTTCCCTGTTCTTACGCCAGTAGGCTATAACGCATGCGAGCGATACTGCATGCATACAGTACAAATCTAGGTGCCTCGTGTGCCATTAGTTCTGCACTCGGATGCTAGAAAAATCCAGATCGATTTGCATGTCGTGTGACAATGCTTGCAAAAATGAATCTTTGGTCTCTTGTGCATCCATGGGTGACGACTTCAGCCTCACTATGATTGGCCAGCAGGTGCACGTTCGTCTGCGCGCCAAAAGCAAACCAATTTAAATTACTATTAAGGCATCTGCTGCTCATGACCGACTGTTGTCGCCTCACCAACGCAATTCATATCAATTTTTGCATGCACAGAAGTAATTAACCAGCGCAGCGCTAAGCAGCTGCCACCGCACAACATAGGCTACAGCCGTTGTGGCAGGTCTACGTGAAGTCGGGCCAGGGTCGGCATATATAATTATGCCATGCACAGCAAGGGATAATTAATCAACACATTAAAGAGAATTGAATCGTAAATCGACAGATTGACGTGGCCAGTTCACTGAGAAAGAGGAGAGAGAGAGAGAGAGAGAGAGAGAGAGAGAGAGAGAGAGAGAGAGAGAGAGAGAGAGAGAGAGAGAGAGAGAGAGAGAGAGAGAGAGAGAGAGAGAGAGAGAGAGAGAGAGAGAGAGAGAGAGAGAGAGAGAGAGCGTGCGTGCGTGTGTCTGAAAGTCCGAATGGTGTGTAAATATTAAATAATACAAAACAGATGTAGGTCTATAATACCAGAATAACTACAGTTCATCCATAGATCTATCTATATGCAGTCTAGAAGGTATTGAACTCAGCGAAGCGTTGAGACGTCGTTGCTGCTTCGAACATCTGTCTCGATGGATGGATGATGACTTTTTCCGATCACAACAATCTATGTTCTTATAGGCTCGTGCAAAATTAAATTCAATTAAAATTAAAATTAAAAGGAAAAAATAATTAAAAATTAAAAATTAAAAATTAAAATTAAAATTAAAATTAAAATTAAAATTAAAATTAAAATTAAAATTAAAATTAAAATTAAAATTAAAATTAAAATTAAAATTAAAATTAAAATTAAAATTAAAATTAAAATTAAAATTAAAATTAAAATTAAAATTAAAATTAAAATTAAAATTAAAATTAAAATTAAAATTAAAATTAAAATTAAAATTAAAATTAAAATTAAAATTAAAATTAAAATTAAAATTAATTTAATTAAATTAAATTAAACGCTTGCTGTGAGCAACTCTAAGCCTTGTATGCTGACGATACATATACATGATGATGATTATTTGTTTTATTAGTTCTTGCTGACATACCGCAGTCAGCTACAAATAAAAAATGATGCAGAAAATCATAATAATTCAATCAATTAGGTGAAAGTCAGAAAGAGGGGCAATGGTCGGGTATCTGTAAAGTACTCGAGAAATTTAATTTTTTCGTCCTTATTAATCGGGAGTTCAAAACTGTGAGGACGACCTTTTTGGTTGTGGCAGTCGGCGGCATTAGTATCAGACGAAGAACAGCAGAACTTAAAGCCACTCATTGCAAACACTGCGCTTCATCAATGTTATGTGATGTTAATTAGTGCAATTGATCGCATTGCAGAGCGATGCGATGCTAATTCTTGCCATGCATGCTTCATATCATGTGTTATATAGGCCTATACCTTTCTGTTGTGATATGTGCGATTGTGCGTGCTATGTCGTTTGTAGCCTATAATTATGCCTTCAGTGCCCAGCGACGATGTGCTGCTAATAGTTTACTCAGTGAAGTCCATGGTTGTTTAAAGATGTTATGCTCTGTCGCCCATGCCATGCTATTTTATGGTATGCTATATTTTGGCATGCTGTGTTATGTTGATTTGATGTTATGCTATGTTGTCCCATGCTATCTTATGTTTCCCTTTGTTATCTTATCTCATGCTGAAATATAAGAACTTTATAAAGTCTTTAGCTTACGTCAGTGGCTAAAAGGTTTGGACTTGATAGTTGAAAATTTGCGATGTTTAAGCGTTTTTTACAGGACAAACATCGCAAATTTTCGCTCTACAGACTACATTGCACAAACAGCAACGCGTAAAACGCCGCATAACTAACCCTTTTATTGCATATGACGAGACTTGACTCATGTGGCGCTATAATATATTTTCTTCGTGACTGCACACTGCTATAGGTCTACCTCTAACTGATAATATTATAGTAGCCTAATGCTCCGGGCAGCGTCTTAAACTCTTAGACAGAAGCGATATCGCACCTGTCATCGTTAATTAGGCCTACACATTGGCTTTCCATAAATAAACGAATTCGCTTCAAAAAGCACTTGCAAGTCATTTTGCCATGCTACATATTATCTTTCATAGTTACACTCTATTTAATAATATAATCTTTGCTAAAAATTTTAACCGGTCAGCATCTACTGGGAAGTAGGCTTATTTTGCTTCTGGTATAAGGCTTTGGTCGGTGTGCGTACACAGCAGCTGTCTTTTGTAAGCATGGCATTATGAAATCATGGTTGTACTGTATGGCTGTGTGAAGAAGAGTAATTATAATAATTTTCACATGCAGCTCAAGGCGACAATGATCTAAACTCTTAATACTTTCACGGTGTGGCCTTTAAAATGTAAATGTAAAATTGGCAATAAAAAATTTCTACGATTGCAAAATACATGTCTCACACAAAGACGTTGATTGATTCCTACAGATGCACACAAATTCCAGAATTGATCGGCAAAAACCAATAGCCTACAGTTTATGGAATATGGAACATTTGCTGGGATCTGTGATTATGCATGTCATTGATGGAACTATTAGGCTACTGTTCATTTGCTTCGTCAATGAGTTCTGCTACTTCGCAAAGTGTTCTCGCAATCTGTGGATGACGATTCGCCAACCGCGTCAACCATTCACCGAATTCATGTAACTCGTCATCCTTATCTTCCTCATTCGCTGTTCCAATTTTCGGAATGTCTTCTTCTTCGTCTTTGGTCATTCTATCTTCATCACAATCGATGTCGTTGTCGTCGTCATTCCCTTCGCTTATGGATCGGGTGCGTTCTTGTGACCACACCGAAGCGTCATCATCTCGGGGACCATTCACGCAGCGTGCATGGTTTTGCTGCGTCTCTAGGCAAGTGTTCGTTTCCTGTGAGGTTGATGAAGCGGACTGAACGACCGTGTTCTTCTGTCCTGAATCTAAGCCGCCAGATGTCTCACTGGACCGGTCAGCCGCCGAGGTTCTGGCCATTTTCGATATTAGGAGTTTGACAATCTCCACGACGACTGGACTGTTTAGGTCGATATCGGTGTTCTCCAGTAGGTATAGGATGGCCTGGAGACCGCAATCCTGGTAACCCAGCAGTTCGGCAAACGAGTCAGACATGTCTCTGCAAAACGAGAAACAAGCATTTAAATTAACTTAAAAGGTTGTTTAAATCTTCTTTTTGCTTATAAATTGCTTACATGATAATTATGTTGAGGTTTTGTTGGGTTTGATCTAAAGGCAAACAAGGCTTCCTGGCAATTTTGACTAAAATTCCATGGTCCTAAACGTGACCTTATTTCCATAAAGAGAACCTCAAGGTGCCGGGATTCCTGTTACTAGCTGTTAGAGAATCACAGGGTTGAGATTCACGGCTGATTATAGTTAAAACAACTAAAGACGCTACAAATTTGTCCAGGTACAAATAATATGACACTGCATCACAACAAAATAAATTTAATTCTAATGAAGCCAGTTCAACCTGTGGCACATTGCAACTGGATCTATGAGCTATGAATAAGAGCATAGGTAAACGGGTATACAGTGATAATCAACGATATACAGTGATAAACGGGTATACAGTGATAATCACGTGCTTCTCATTTAAAGCTAGTGGACGTTTATCCCAAGCAATGAAGAATTTTTGAGTTGCTCAGTTGCAGTAGGGTAGGCAAATACTAAGATAGCATTGCTTGCCAGTTGCTTAAATTGACAATTTAACGCCAGATGTTATTCTAAGAAATTTTTAGAACTGCACAAAACGACCTTTTTAGTCGTCCGGAAAAATGGTTGATCGTCGAAATCCCGTGAAAATATTACCATTTTGAAATTTTACCGGCCCCCCCCCAAAACTGATGACCCTTTTTTAGTCCTTCGTTCACTATAACACTATATGAGTTAGGCTACTGCACAAAATATCATTTTCAACTGCACAAATTTCTTTTCCAACTACCCACTTTGTGTCCAGCTGCACGTTAAAATAACCCCTGTTTAACGCATAGGCCTAATGGATGTCGCACCAGGGTTCGACGTTTGGCGCAAGCTTTTGTTGAAACCCTTTTTGCAGCCATCCGACGTCAATAGGCTCTGAATCATTGAGTAAAAATGAGTGAAGTTGAGTAATTAACCCGGACGTTTATAATAGTCAAGTCGAACTGTGTGGCAGATATTCTAATGTCATATTTTTTAGAGAAGCCAATAAAATTTCTATAGATGATGCAGTCTCTATTGAAGAATGTACTTAATAAGTCAAGAGCCAAGTTGTCTTGATATGTCAACTGTTGCGAAAGAACATCGACATGAAAGTTCTTTTCATAAACACTGACGGTGCAATGGCTTATGCCTACGCTTCACATTCAAATCAAAAGACTCAGCCAACGCGATGACATTTAGAATCTCTACCCGCATAGATGTGATGACGCGATTACATCTATGCGGGTATATAGAGATTCTAAATGTCATCACGTTGACTGAGTCCACGCTTTTTCTTTTATTAAAACACTGTAAATTATAATCAAAAAGAACAGAAGTCTGCCTATATCAACATTGTTGAAGACTCGATTTAAATTTGGAGCATGCAGGCAAGCGGGAAAGACTGGTGGAATGGAAAGAATGAATTGCAGCAAGACAGTGCATTCCGCAAAGAGAAACGAGGACGAAGTTTTTTTATATGCTCTTTGCATCGCAACCGAACAGCGCACAATCCGCAAACGTCTCAAATCGTCAACTTACGGAAAAGATTAGACAAAATTTATAGCATGCATAACAACGGAATAGTGCGCTTAAGCAGTAGGCTATTCCAATAATTGTAGAAAAGAACTCTGTTCAAACGTGCAATCTGTTCAATCCGTGCACTTTAAGATTTCATTAGAGAATTATTTCAGTATATTCTATAACAGGCCTTATGAAAATGAGTCAAAGCAAGGGCGCTTTTTGCTCTCAAAAGAGACGAGCGAGCGAGCGGCGTAGGGGGAACAACCGCTTGAGGCTCAGTGAACGGAAGAAGCAGCTTACCTGGATGGACGACTGCAGTAGACACGCGTCGTCTTCACAGTAGTCGTCCACGTCGTAGTAAAGAGCGAGTGCCTATAGTAAGTCACGACCCACAACCACCGCCGCCGCCTTCGCTAATAATAATCGACGACGCTCGAATGCAAACTTGCGTGACCCGTTCCAAAATAAGACGTCATGGCCTGTCTGTCTCTGTCTGTCTGTCTGTCTGTCTGTCTGTCTGTCTGTCTGTCTGTCTGTCTGTCTGTCTGTCTGACTAAGCCTGTGCGTCTGTCTCTGTTTCTCTATTTTTTCCTACGCCTTCGCACCGTCTCATCGTAAGTGCCTGGGATGGCAGGCGTCGGACTCGGTCTACGAAGCGTCGGCGGCGGCGGTCTCAGTTGTTGAGGGGCGTTCTCTCATTGGTAGCCGTCCTAACAATGCACAACAACAACAGCGATGACTTCAAGCAAGACGATGATGATGACGACGACGAAGACGATGGGGTTGTAGTTTTATGATGATAATCATGAAGTCAATAATCTATAGTATCCACGAATGCACACTGCTCATTTTAATTGGAGCAGTGCGCATCAGGCTGCTAGATTAAGACTTTCTTTCACCTCTGTTCTTCGCTTTCTGTACTGCTTTCCTGCCTGTGCACGTATCCGCTTCAAATTGGAACCCCTAATGCATAATGCTCGTGTAAATAATCGGCCATACTACTTGTAATTCATGGGAACACTCTGAAACTCTGTCAAAGACTATCGGCATCTGCTGGAAAATATCTGGAAGGAATCTCTGGTCGCTGTTGTCCTTGGGCGGCGTTCTTTTACAGTTGCCGGTCCTTCTAATCTGGAGCCATCTATCTCCTCATAATTCGCAACTCTCTTAGCGAGACTGTCTTTTGCTCCAGACTGAAAACTTGTCTTTTCCAGCGTACCTTTAGGTCTATACATAGGCCTTTAAACTTGTTATTTTTACTGACTGCTCGGTCAATGGCCCACAATAAATTAATGTATCAACTTTGTAAAGATGCAACCGAGATACATGTAGGTACGATTATATTATTAGGGAATAAAAAATTATGATAGCAGCTCTTTACATTGGTCTATAGCGTTTCAGGACAACTATAGATTTTAATTAGGCCTACATCGGACAAGGTGCCGAGGAATGCAATGATTTCGTAACGCTGTGCGCTAATGGAAAGGTTCTGAAGGTTTTTACATTTTGATATCGATAATTAATTCATTGGAGCGTTGTTTGAAAAGCCCCAGCATCGCCTCAAAGCCACCATTTGTCTGAGAACAAGAATGTTCTTGAAAGTAAACCTTTCTATTTTCGAAGGATGTCTAATGTAAGACATTTCCTGCTTTCTTTCGCCTGCTCTATGCTAAAAGATTACAACAATTCACATCCTGAGTTAATTTCAGACAAGGACTTTACATAATTAAATTCTTAACAGAGAAATGTCACATTCACATTCTTTAACTGCGTCGGAATTGGTCACAAAGATTGTCGGTCTAGTCTCATTGACTGGCCGTAAAACGACGTGAATTCAAAGAACCTGCATGGGTCGGGTGGGGCCAACGTAGAGTGTGCATTCGTGATGGGTCACCTGAGACGTCAGAGTAAGCACATTTACGATTGAGCCGACGTGCCTAGACAATCCAAGACGTGTGGTTCTCATGAATGCGGCACTTGGCACGATGCCAAGCTACGCACGCCACTTAGTTTGAGTTGGGTAACAATAGGTCTACGCGCCTGTTTAAAAGAGACTGCTTAAAAAGCCTTAAACCAACTGCAAGCCCTATATAGTCTGATTAAAAGGATATTTATGGTGAGTTTTTTTAGGTGGCTGGCGTTTACAACCCAGTGGATGAATAGAAGTTGTCTTTCGAAAGATTATGCCTATGAAAACTGCGCTGGTTCAATACACAAGCCTAAGAAAAGAATTTCCATCTCTAAAAATCTAGGGTTTCTCATCCATCTGTATAATAAAGGTTATGCCACTAGAATAGTTGTTTCAACTATTAGAACTGCATCACTGCATCTACATGTAGGCCTATATGGTCAGAAATTTGTGTCGAGATTTCTGCTTCACGTGTGGCTCCCCCCTTGGCCACCTCAGCCATGAATGATGAGTACACCGACCGTACACTGTCGGCTGGAAGATGAAACGGTGAGGGAGAGGATTTACCCGTTCTTATTTGCCGAGGCTAAGAAAATGAAATCGCTTACACTTCATATCAATGGCACCACTTCTGTTTTGACTGAGCACCTCTGAATTGGCTGGTTCCTTTGTTTTCGCTTGTTTGGTGCAATTAGGCCTACTATCGCGAATAAACAAGTTTTATCTTATATCTGAATTTAACAGACGTTTTTATTGGCGCCCCGTCAATTAGCCTCCATTACGCAACTTTAGATTAACTTTGGCACTTTAGGTAACTGGCTACAAGCGTTACATTCACCTCCTTCATCTAACTCTACGTAAGCATGGTCATCTAACATTGCGCTGAAAAACTTTATCTGTTTTTCAACAGATAATAGGGCCTACTGCATTAATCTATCACTTCACATTAACAATAGCTTCCGTCATCTAACATTGCATCAGCCTACATCGACATCAATGTAAAGTCTTGTCTTCCCATAGTTGTTCACTTAATTTATTTTACTAAAACTCGGGGCTTTCAAAATTGATCGGTCTGTCGGTCGGTGGACGCCGGACGGCTGCCAAGCGAAGCGGCGCCGCGGAACAATCGCCGCCGCCGCCGCCAAGTCTTCTTTTCCTCCTTCACCTGTTCAGCCTTTGTTTGTCGGGCAGGCAGGTGCACGAGACATGCACGCTTCAGAAGGGTGACTGGATATAATATTATTCAGCGACTTTTTCTTCAGTTCCTCTGCAGGTCACATCAGCGTCCTATGCGCGCCGCCGTCGGCTGACAAAGACCGAAAAACAACAAAAGCCGCAGCAAAGATGTTGTCAGCGTAGATCACACGCCGAACGCACGCAGGCGGACAGGCAGACCCACCGACGCACAAAAGCAGACATACACGTACACGCACGTGGGTCCCTGGCGTCGACGCCATTCATATGGCGCAACAATGGATGAACCGATCGAGATTTGAAAGGTAACCGTGCACTGACCTTGCTTTTTTGCATCTAGGACCTGAATATGTTATTCGCTGAATTGGATTGAATGCAAAGGTATATTTATAGATACAGCTGTCTGGACTATTATAATTTTATGCTTGTCAGTGGCTGAAGTGACGATGGCATGCCGATGACGGGTGCTGAACTGTCCATCGTCATCATCATCATCATCATCATCATCATCATCAGCGCATCGCTTGTGAACAAGTTGGTGCCCGAGTTTAGTGGAGTTAAGAATTACGACTGTATGCCTTTATGGCTTCTGCATCCCGCTTCCATTTATACTTATTCTCTAAATAATAAAGGTTTCTGAATTCGTCTTGTCATTGGTTAATTATGTTTAGGTCTACTAAAGTTTTACGATGAACAATTGATTACGATTTTTTCTTCTTTGTGTCAACAACATAACTTCGCAGAGAACAGATACGTTATTCTTTTAACAAATAGCAGGAGCCGTTACAGCACGTAGGCCTACCACTCTGCATATTATAATGTGCATTATCAACACAAGTAGTCTTTTAGGAAAATTTATAGGCCTAATTATTCTTTGAAATTAGGCCTACAGCATGCACTAAGAATTCAAATTGCTTGAAATTTTAAAGCATCGACATAATAGTATTTTATTACCGTAGGCAGCGTAGGCTATAGGGCCTACTTCCGCATGTCTTCAAGGAGCATAATAAAGATCGAGTGTTTACACATGGAGCCACAGCGGCATCAGTAAGTTTATAGGATACAGTAAAACAAGCAGTGTCTGACCAGTATAGGATACAGTAAAATAAGCAGTGTCTGATAGAAAATAGTAAAGCAAGCAAATCTACTTTTTGCATTTGCACGCAGCATTGAGGGGTGCTGAGTGCTCTTTCACAAAAGAATAATTATCAAGACAGTATAGGCCTAAGTAGTGTGCAATGATACTGAGTGCCAGTGGTTTGTTAGGTTTCGAAGATTTCAACCTAGCGCTGTCCAACATCCATTGTTCAGTCAATACAAGGACATCATTAGGGCTGTTACTAAGAGCAGAGCGCAAAATCATCGTAGGTCTACAACTTGTCGAGTAGACATATATAGTCTGCAAACTAAGACATTTCGTGAAATGCATTTCTACAACAAATTCCGGGTCAATTTCGGGTCAATCCGGGACACGGGACGCGCAAGGTTGGGTCTGTCCAGGCGATTCCGGTACGGTTGTCATCCCTATATTTGACCAGAGTATATATATATATAGGCTATATATACGCGAATGTTTACGCGTGTGTGTGCGTATGCCGTTCATTGTTTCTGTGCAAGCAAAAGAAATTAATAGGATAGGCCTAAGCTTCCTAGCACAACGAATATGAACAGATCGTCATAAAACTTTCTATGCCATTCGTGCACAACCGCTTCAACTCGCCCGGCTGGACTTGTATGGGCAATTTAACCAACTCTGAATTGAGTCTTGTTGTTCGAGAGCATATTAAATATGCTTTGAACAACAAGACGTGTACAGGTCAATAATGGGTGTAGGCCATACAAATTTTTACGACCTACATGCACCCATTATTGACCTGTACACTGTACAGTGTACACGAAAAATTATCTTAACCGATCCTTGTTCCGCATTTTGCGAATTCAGTCCTGCGTGTATGTTGTATTTTATAAGTTTGACAAGCGACGGTTTAAACATTAGTAAATCCGGGACAGCTTAACAGAAGACGTCTTCCGTGTTTTACTTCACAACTTAGGCAAAAGATCATGAGTCTATGCAGATCGGCATTGGCTCCATACGTATACAGACTGTCGGAAAAGAGTTTCCTGCTCGCAGATATAAGTCGCAGCAATTGTCCGCTGCCTCTACAGTGCCTCGTCGAAGATGGTTACCATGGTAATTGCGCTTGGGATACAATCAGTTCAGGAGAAGTAAGTCTACAGCAGGGGTCTCAAACTCAAGTCATCGTGTGGGCCAAATTTGAAAATTTACAGTGTGTCGCGGGCCGCAACATGAAATTATGTCTTGAAAGTTAAACTATTTAGGCCTATATGGAGTGAGGGTTACAATGCTTATAATAATGATATAATCCTGTAAAATTACCTAAGTTAATATTATACTTTCAGTGTAACCATAATGGTACTATACACAAAATTGAAAACTCAGAGTCACAAAGATAGGGCCTATGAAGAGCATCAATAGCACATTTAGTAAGCCTAAATGTTACCTGCAACAAAACTTGTAGCATCTTTAAATGTTAAAGTATTATAGTGAGTAGTGTCAGAGGTGATCAGGTGTGATTAGCGATACGCATCATCTGACAACGTTTCCCAACTACGAGAACATCATTGTTTAGTTTTATCTTTTGAGATATGAAGAATCAGTATAAGCCTACAGCTTCCACATAAGCTTATTCTCCCGCAGCTGTCAGGCGTGTCATTTGAGATTTATTAATCTTCATTAATTAATTAAAAAGTCGTTAACATAATAATTATTATGTAGGTAATGCCAAATATCGCAATTAGCGTGTTGCAGTACTGCAGGTGCAGATTTTTGGAATTTTTCTTGTAGTAGAAAAGTGTAGAATACCGAAATATCAACCTCATTGTAGGCTTACTTCTGCTTCTGCATGGTGAAAGTAGCCTATTACATTGAAGGTCCACTATAACTCTATCTGCATATCTGCTGTTGCAGATTAAATATCCAGAGCAAAACTTAGAAGAAAACAGTTTGAACCTTGGTTTAAATCACAAAAGAACAGCAGAATTCGGTTTTTAACCAATTTCTTTCTTTAAATGTAAAAAATGTAAAAAACCAGATGGCTCTCGCGGGCCGCATTATTTGGGTCCGCGGGCCGCATGCGGCCCGCGGGCCGCGTGTTTGAGACCCCTGGTCTACAGTAACTGTTGTCCTAATACTCAATATAACTTTAGTACCAGGATCTATTAAGCTCTAGATTAGAAAGTCTAGATGCATAAAGTCAATGAACCAAACCTGTCGACTTATCTTTTTAAACGGCGGTAGATGCTATAGATACATTCAGTTGGCCTGTGCTTACATCCCATAGTCTTTTCTCTTTAGTCTTCTACTTCATTGTTTTATAACTTTATTTGTAGCCTATTATCACTGTTCTTTAAAAACTGAGATCCGTTTCCTTGCAGGTGATATTTCTAAATACACTTGAAAAACGTCGTCGTGCATTGGCTACTGACGGTGAGAAACACTACAGCATACCTCTCGACTATCCACTGAAATTCGCGGTGATTTCTAAAGGCAAAGGTGAGACAGATTCCGTATCCATAGCTTTATAGGGCCTACAGTATTCTTAGCATCTAACCACGGATATGGTTCTGGCGTCGTGTTTATATGACCCCGGATAGCATAGTAAAAGAAATCTAAGAGAGAGATTATTGGGGCCTGCGTCATTGACTGGGCGATAGCATGTATGTATGTTCACTTGTTATAGCGCCCCTTCAAGCTCTCTCTACTCAGAGGCGCTCCCGAATGCAGAGCGGACACTGCATCGGAGTTTCACGCCGAAGCGCTGAGCAATTGTGAGTGAAGGACTTGCCCAAGGTCCCTACGCGGTTGAGGGTGGATTCGAACCTCGAACCTTCCGGCTTCAGGGCAATGACGCCACCACTACACCACCGCGCCCCACAAGCATATCACCATTCCATATATAATAATTATAATTATGGAATATTATTATATTATTAATGGTCGCCACTCAGGAACCTGTAATTGTCATCTTATAGTTCCTGGCAGTGGCGTAGCCAAGAACTTTAGATGGGGTTTTATGGCCTGGGGGTTTATGGCCTGGCTGGATGCGGCGATGCCCTTCCTGACACCAGCCCAACAGTATTACAGAATGTAAAAAGAATAAAGTAACAAAGGGAATAAAGTAAGAAAAACAATTGTTATAATTGTTACTACTTCTCAATATAACACGTCTTCAGTAGCCTACTAGGATCTAATTAAGCTCTAGAAAGTCTTTTCTACAAACAATAATATTGTTTTGTTTTTCTTATTTCAGTGGTTAAATAACTTTTAAAAGCTTGTTCATAAGCCAATGGGTGGGTTTTAAGTTAACCCGTAAACCCCTTTGTCTACGCCACTGGTTGCTGGGCTGTTGTCGACGTTTTGCGTTTCGTCCTAAGGAGCCTTCACAGTCCAGGATCACGATTTCAGAAGCCATAATATGGCTTGTCAAAATAATATTATTATTTAGACATGAGAGTCAGTTCATAGCTGCAAATTTACTTTGTCATTAATCTGATGTGATGTAAGGTAATGCCATGTAATTTAATAGGCGCCATAAGAATTGGACCTACACATTGACATTCGTAGTAATAATATGACTGGCATTGCAACACGATTAGTGCAACGTTGTGTATCCTATTTCTCTCACCAGAACATTCACTTCCTTCGACTAAGACCATCGAAGAAATAGTGAATCACTGTAAGCTGCCAGTGACCTTAAAGGTCGACCAGAAGAATACGACGCTTCATCTGGCGACCAACCTCAGATCAATTCTCCATCTTGGAAACCTCGACGTCACACGAACTTACGACGAAAAGTATTTCACTGGACACACCGTTATCGAAAGTGAGTTCCATGATTATAACCTTTGTTCTGATATAGGACTAAAACACGCAATCTTATGCGGTGAAAATCATTAAGAAAGGTCCGTATCAGTCGATGAGGAGGGGTAATTGACCATGGAGGCCCGGAATTGAACGAAGGACAGTTCAGTGAAAAAATACATTTGGCCTAAACGGTCTACATTGTGTATTTATTTCTTGATAAGTTCGCGGCAAATGATCAAGGGATTAAAAAGGTATTTTACAGCCGGTGACTTGCAACAGTCTGAAGAAGGCGAATGACTAAAAAATGGACATTTTTGGACGCAAAGAGACACAAGACTGACAAGAGTGCAATTGCTGGTTGCGCAGTTAAAAATTCCTTAAAACCCTGCCTGTTACTGATTTAATTGAACATAGATACACCTATTTACAATGTCATATTTTCATGTAAATAATTACGCCGACAGACAATCCGCGACCTCGCATCCTTATCTAACCTTCAGAACCTGCCGAATTAAGGCATGTTCGACATGTTCGGTCGAAAGGGCCCCATACATTAGGGGCCCGCACATGCAGTAGGAATATTTTCATCGTAGTTAATTATAATAGCAAAAATGAGTTTAAAATCTCTGAACAAATTGTCAAATTATTCGAAATCTACTGATTTTAACATTAGAGCCTACAACTTTTGCACGTTAGGCTATGTGGGCCCTTGTGAGGCCCTTGTTTGAGTTTCCACTACCAGGCAGATTGATCTTAAAATCAGCCAGAAATGCAAGTAAGAGCTGTAAGTAGCTGTAAGTAGCTGCGAAGTGCTTATTTAAACACTTAATACCTCAGATTTTAATACCTGATCGGAACTCGAGTGCTATGCGACACATTATGAAATGGCTTCAATATAAATGTTGTGTACAGCTTATGCACTCCGTTTTTAGTAATTCAATAAAACAGCCGCATAAATTTATATAGTGCCCCTTCAAATCGCATAAATTTATATAGTGCCCCTTAACGATTTCTACTCAAAGACTCTTCCAATCCAGGTGGCCTGGTCAAAAAGAAGACGAAAGAAAGAACCAGCAGAGTCACGGGGAAGCGAGAGGAGAATCACAGGAAGGATATTACAGATAGCTGGACTCGCTACCGAGAATACTCTTCGCTGCATGGTCACAGAACGCGAAAAAAGTACAGGTAGCTGAGCGCAGCGAACAGCGGTCCCGAGAGACAGGAGCCGGGGTGAAAAGTTCAAAATAAGTAAAATGGAGATTGATCCAGAATCTGCTGCTGGCGCAACCGTGAAAATATACGGTTTTTTAATCAGTGGCGGCGCTACAGCCTACAGCAGGGAAAATCGGGCAAACATACTGGTAAAACTATTTGCCATGGTGGTTTTCTGCCGCAAGACTGACAGAAATTTTCCCTGCGAAGTAATTATTATGAGCATAAAATCGCAGCAGCACTGTTTGTTTTTACGAGCAAGGCTCGTATACGGGGGTATACGCGGGTATACGTACAGCGTATAACTCACATCCGGGGAAAAACGGCATCGTATACTCTTCTCCCCAAAACCAGGTAGCCTATACACTTGTAAAAGAGAGGGTATACGGGTACACGCTAGTAAATCAAGGTATTCAGGCGGATTTCGAAGCGAATGACCAAAAAAGGTCATCAAGGTTTTTGGACGGGAAATGTGAGGAAAATTCTAGAAGATTAAAAAAGAAACTCGTCAAAAATTTCTGGCTCGAGATAAGTTGTTTTTCTCCCGGTCAGCGTGTACTCAACTCTAAATTTACCAGTACATCCCTGTTTACGAGTGCACTTGATTATGCTATGGTTAGAAAATAATGTCTGACCATGAATCACTTTATTGCTCTTAATCCGTAAAAGATGTACACTTTAGCCTAACACTAGAGTGGAACATTAAAAGACCTTTTAATATTGTAAAGATAAAAGTAGGCTAGGCGTAATAAATTAATAATAAACGAAGGTTGATTCGTTGAATACAACGCATTTTGTGTCATTTCGTCGTGCTTTTGTATATAATTATAAGGTTGGACCCCCACAGTTTTACTGAACAAGACCCCACACTTGTTAATCCGGCCCTGACAAAGCAAGTTGGCAAAAGGTAACGTTTTTAAACAGGTATACGCTGCATACACAGTCAGCATTGTCTGACTGGCACCATGTTTTTGTCAATGGCAATACTTTGGTTTGACTTAGTTCTTTGAAACAATGCTAAAAATAAACTGTCGTATTCCTGGAGCAGATGAACTACAGAATGAAACGATCATGCTACCCACATTTCTAAAGGTCAGGGTTCGCATCATCGAAGGAATCAATGGATTCTCAGCAGCTCAATGGGTCGATGTACTCGAAGCATGGAAAGCGATCGTCAAGCAATCTCCTTCACATGCAATAGGTCTAAAGCCACCAATTGGTAAGATTCTATCATCGCATCGCATTATAAAATAGCTATGACTCACTAAAAGTGATATAACTTTTGCTCTGTTTCTAATATTTCGATAAAATTTGACTATTGTATTGCCTTTAAGCCCGAAACTTGACTTGTAAAATTCTTATATGTAACCAAGGTATTTGCAAGAGATCGTGGGATTACTTTTTTAACCCACTCTGTATATACTGTATTTATATAGGATTACGCACGTATGTGTATAAGCTTAAATCTTATGCACAATTATGTAGCCTGTGTGTATGTTCAGATATCGTGATGTTCTCAAGCATTCCAATAGAGGCTGAATCCACCCAAACAGCAACGACGATAGAAAGGACGTCGAAGGAAGACATCTACGAGACTCTAGAGCCGACGACCTACGTTAAGCTCAACTACAACTTAGCTCAGCGCAGAAGCAACGTCTACACGACTCTCTCAACAACAGCGGCAACACAACAACCGGCGACGACAAGCAACGAAAGCACAGGAGACCAAGAAACAACAAAGCGCCAGTCGACCGTGGCAAGCATGGTAGCGGCTGCAGAATCAAGCGCCAAGAAAAGCAACCCACGATTTCAGACGGAGCTTCAGCAGACGCTGTCCAGTCGCGGTCCCTCTGAACCGCCTCGTCCAGCGTCTCGTCCAGCGCCACCCCGTGCACCTCAGAAGCTCACCAAGAGCCTCAGCGTAGATCCATCAAGAAGACGTGATCCTCCAACACCGTCAGCTGACACCAAAGCGACGACTTACGCTAAGCTCAACTACAACTTAACTCAGTGCAGTAACGATGTCTACACGACTCTCTCACCAACAGTGGCAACACAACAACTGGCAGAAGATTCCGAAACAAGGCGCCAGTCGACCGTGGCAAGTATGGTAGAGGCTGCGGAATCAAGCGCCAAGAAAAGCAACCCACGATTTCAGACGGAGCTTCAGCAGACGCTGTCCAGTCGCAGTCCCTCTGAATCACATCGTCCAGCGCCACCACGCTTACCCCCGAAGCCCACCAGGAGCCTCAGCGTAGACCCATCGAGAAAAGCTGCAGACGAACCCTCTTCATCCAGGCAACCAACTCTGACGACGATGACACAGAGTCGACCTGTTCTTAGCGAAAGTCATGAGCCAGACCCCGACGTAGAAATTGACCCAGACTACCAGATCAGTCCAAGAACACACAGCCACATCTACTCTCTGAAAGACGTTCCCGCTTCTGTGGCACAGTTGAACGTCGAAGAAGTTGCCGACTGTCTTCGTCTGCTGAAGATGGCCAAGTACATCGACAACTTCCTCGCCAACCAGGTAGATGGCGCTCTGCTTCTAGAATTTGACGAAGACATCTTGACCAACGATCTCCAGATGACGTCACTACACGCTAAGAAACTCGTCATGTTCGCGCGTAATGGATGGCGGCCCTAACAAGGAGCGGCAGACATCCAATTGTAGAGGAGTCGGAGGAGACCATGCATGGATGACATAACATGCCTGCCCTCTCAATAAAAAGGACGGACTGAAAGATAATTATTTTGTCAACCTTTCTATTGGGAAAGTTTCCTTGACTCGGAATTGGAATCCGGAAAGTTATTTCTGTTTGTCAAATAAATTACTGAATGGAAATTGGAAAGTTGGAAGAAAAAGGGAATATCTCAATTATAATTATTACAATGCATTAGCAGGAAGTAGGCCCTACCATTTTTTATTCTTATAAGAGGACCGTCTTCACTCTCCAGGTTTTAATTATAAGGCCGATTGTAGATTTATGAATGTACTTTGTATATGTAAGCTCGTGTATAGGCCACAAAAAAGTGTCATGAATTTCGAATGTCACACGAGAAACAATAACTATTATAGAGATTAGTTTGCGTCAAGTAAAAAAAACTCTCAGTAAATACACGTACATGCACGTTACTTATTTTGCGAAGCAGACAGTCTGTGAACACTTGTGTGGAAATACTAGATCTATTTTGGCAATTAATTACGGACAAGTTACTTAATTAAACAGGCCTACATTAAATAAAAAAACATGCCTGAATCGGAATCTGTCGACAAAACAGGATAAAATGAAAGTACGAAACCCATGGCGAAAATTACGGATCGCCAGAGTTCAATAGCAGAATGCCAGAAATCAGATTGAAGAGGTGGTGCAGATCAGACTAACTGACCGCATTAATCAAGATTATTATCATTATTATTATTATTGACCTTTTATATAGCGCACCTTCAAGGTAATCTACTCAGAAGCGCTCCCAGTTCAAGATAGGCCTAGTCGACAATTTACTCACCGCCGGGAAGAATTAGAATTTAGGCCTGATAATTATGAGAGGCATGTTGGAGCAGCAAGAAAGGTTGATGGCTCGCCATCTCGGTGATAGGCTTATGGAAATCCCGCTAAAGGGTAGGCCTATAGCCCTATACGTACCCAAATCAATACACCGAGGTTTGTACTGTTGCACCCCCACTGCATGGTTGCCGCCGATAAACAGGAAGCCGTGACCCTGGTAAACCTTGGAGATCCTGGTGTTAAGAACTTCGACTATTTTAGGTCATCGCTACCAATATTGGAGTTTAGAGAGCCCCTGAACTGTGGCGTACATGTCTTCCTTTCTTCCAAGCACCATAGACCTGGGCTTGAAAGCCTGAGGAAGAAGTGACTGGTAACGAATAACAGGGCGGTCATTCGCAAGAGAGCGCCACGCGCGCTTCGCTTGTACAGACAATTATGAAACAGCTAGCCAACTCTGATTCGACTAGGCATTTGGTCATTCAAGAGCGAACTTGCGCGGCCTGGACACAATAACCAAAACCATAATCTATGACCATAACCATTAACCACAAATGCTGTTGAACCAAAATAACAGCAATGACATGGGAACAGGCCCGCATTAAGGATAGTGCGGGCCCGGGTGCTGTGATGAACTTGCGGGCCCTCTTCTGTCGTCTGCAGCTATCGGTCCACCAAGCACATACTAACGAGTCAAAGGTTGTCTTTCCTGTGGTGTATATATTTCCTAGGGAAAAGTTTCAGACACTAGTATTTCTACAGTGACGGAAGGAACAAGCGACTTCTTCATTTGTTAAATAGCTATTAGGCCTACGCTTATGTGCCATTAATTTGATTATCATAGGCCCTATTGTTCTTTATGTTGACAGGTTGAAGTCCTCGAGCCTTTTTATGTATGCCTATTGCGAATTTCTTATGGTCCATGTCCCTGAACCATACAGCACACTGTAGCCTACAATCCATCATCCGTTTCTTCCCGTTGGATTTTCTTCTTAATTTATCGTAATTCTTATCAATGGCAGCGCCAGGATTTCAGTTTTGGGGGCTGAACTCCGGGGAAAAATCCATTTTTATCCGCCAGAAAGGCCTACAGTAAAAGAGAAGCAACGGAAGTGGGTATAGAACACAGGCTGAGGTGTCAGACTCACTGCTAAGAACAGGTCAACGAATGAAAAATGGGGGAATCGGAAACCGAACAAGAGTAGAACCACAGATCGATGGATGGATGAATGAATGGATAGATGGATGGATGGACGGACGGATGGACGGATGGGTGGATAGATAGAAAGATGATGCTAGATTGCATAATACAAAATAATGGACAGCTCGAGGAAGAGGTCAAAGTGCCAAACATCGAGATGAATTGTGACGTCGTCACGTCGGACATTTCCTAGGAGGCAGAAGACTAGAGAAAAAAGGAGGATAAGCTTAATCTATAACAGGTTTCAGAAATTAAGAATTAACCAATAGCATTTCTAGTAGATTTGTTTTCCTCTTATTTCAAGAGACCAGTCAAACTGCTTGACCAAGCTGCGTAGTCTGCTTTATGATATCACTATTCAGAGGTCACGGGCCTACTTACCAAAGATAAATTTACAATAGCAATCAATTCCTGCGATTTCAACCACTTCATAAACTGTTAGTTCGATCTAATAATTCCGATGTGTGGGTCAACACAAAATTTCGTCAACGATGACTCAGTATTTTCGCTAAGAAATTTCATCATTTCCGAAATTGCGGGCCCCCAAACTGCGGGCCCGGGTGCTGCAGCACCCTTAGCACCTACCTTAATGCGGGCCTGCATGGGAAAACAGGTATGTCTATACATTAGAAAAAATACTAACAAAAAAGGGATAAAAGAACCTCAACCCTAAGACACCTGCATGGGTTCCGCTGGTGGGCCACATAATTATGACAATGAACCAAAATTTGGCAGTTAGTAATAACACAAGTGTACGATAAAACAAGATTCTTAACTAGTTAACTAAGTTTAATTAATTTAACGAGCACTAGACAATCTGTGCCAGAAGATGAGATCGGAGTGAGATTATACTTATATTACGTAAGGCCTCAGGTGAGTCCGTTCTAAGTGCGTGGGGTCAGCTGTCTGCACATTTTAATGAAAGCAGCCGAGCATAAAATAGTCAATATTGGTCCTAGCAAAAACTACTCTTTTATTCGCAGCAGAACATAGGGCCGACTGGATATTGACTTATAGGCAACATGAAATATAATATTAACAGACCTTCTTCCGCAATTTGCGTGTAGGCCTACTGTATATGTAAGTTGGATGAGCGAGGCATTGGATGAAGACGAATTCCGTGTTTTACTTCACAACATACAGACGAAAGATGAGTCAACGCAGGTCTACTTTGGCTCCATATAAATTATCGAAAAAGAGTTTCCTGCTCTCAGATATAAGTCGCAGCAGTTGGCCGATGCCTCTGCCATGCCAGGTCGAAGATGGCCACTATGGAGAAAGCGTCTGGGATACAGTCAGTGCAGGAGAAGTATGTCGACATTATTTTGATTATACACTGTTGTCTACTTTCCTATAACACGCCACCTTAATTAGGCTACCAGAACCTATTAAGCTATAGAAGCACAGAGTAAACGAACCAAGCCTGTCGACTTATTTTTTTATAAATGGCGGTAAGCTAGATACATTTAGCTAATAATTTTTAGCTGTTTATTCATAGGTGCTCTCTTTCTTTGTGTTCCACAATCTCATTTTATCCTCCTTTCAGACTCATCTTATATTTATATATGATATAATATTACAAATACATATGATATATATCTCTTATATATGTATCATATATATCATAATTTATTATATACTAGCTGGGGTACCCGGCGATGCTCGGGAATTTTATGTAAATAGCCGTGAAGCTATGGCGACGGAATGGAAGTAGCAAACGTTTGGCTTTTCGAGCCCCCACCATGGCTCCCTCCACTGGCTGGACTTGACGGTCTTCTGTCTACATGCAAAATCTCATACCAATAGCTGCAAAGCTGCAAAAAAATTTCGCCCCCAAAATTGTGTCCACCCCGTACAGCACCCTGCTCCCACCAGGCCTATGCTGGGCGAAGTGTGTGTTGGCTTGGGGCGAGGTGGTCCCGGTGGCACCCTATCGAGCTACAACTTTTCCAGTGAATAGCTGTGAAACTATGGCGATGGAATAGAAATAGCAAAGTTTGGGTTTTCGCACCCCACCGTGGACCCCTGGTGGGAGAAATTCACCAAACCTTCCACTGGCTGGACCTGACGGTCCTCTGTCTAGATGCAAAGTTTCAGATCAATAGCTGGAAAACTGCAAAAAAATTCGCCCCTCCAAACATTTTTCGCCTCCATAAACGCCCTGCCCCTCCCGGCCCCTGCGGGGCGAAGTGTGCGTTGGTTGGTGGCGAGGTGGTCCCGGTGACACCCTATCTATCTGCGACTTTTCAGGTGAATAGCTGTGAAACTATGGCGATGGATATATGGAAAATGGAATTTTCGCCACCTCTCCCTCGGAGTAAAGATTCGGCAACTCCTCCACTGGATGGACCTGAGGGTCCTCTGTCTAAATGCAAAATTTGACATCAATAGCTGCCAAAAAATTTGGCCCCCCGAAAATTTGGCCCCCCTAAACAATGCCCTGCCCACCCAGCCCCTGCGGGGCGAGGTGTGTGTTGTTGGGGGCAAGGTGGTCCCGGTGGCATCCTATCTAGCTGCAACGTTTCAGGTGAATAGCTCTGAAACTATGGTGATGGTGTAAAAATAGGGAAAATGGAGTTTTCGCCCCCCCCCCCGTTCTCCCTCTGGTGGTAAAGATTCGCCAAATCCTCCACTGGGTGGACATGACGGTCCTCTTTCTAAATGCAAAATTTCACATCAATAGTTGAAAAAATTTCGCCCCCAAATTTTTTCTCCCCTAAACAACGCCCTGCCCCACCCGGCCCCTGCGGGGCGAGATGTGTGTTGTTGGGGAGGGCAAGGTGGTCCCGGTGGCATCCTATCTAGCTGCAACGTTTCAAGTGAATAGCTCTGAAACTATGGCAATGGTGTAAAAACAGGGAAAATGGAGTTTTTGGCCCCTCCCCATTTTTCCTCTGGTGGTACAGATTCGCCAACTCGATTTTTGGGAGGACCTGGCGTTCCTCTGTCTAAATTCAAAATTTGGAATCAATAGATGCAAAAAAATATTTTTCGCCCCCCGAAAAATTCCCCCCATCCTGGCCCCCATGGTTTTAGAAATTTGCCAGCCCGTGCACTTGCTAAGTTTGATGGACCCCTGTCTAGGTGCAAAATTTCAGATCAATAGCTGTGAAACTGTGGGCGTGCATTCTGGACAAATATACATACATACATATAAATAAATAAATATATAAACATCCTCTCTTATAGATATAGATATCAGTTATATATACGATATATATATATATTATATATATGATTTATATATATGTGATATATATAATATATCATACACATGATATATATATATGATGCATGTATATCATATATGATATATTATATATATATATATTATATATGATATATATTATATATATATATGATACATGTTATATATGATAATTATATGATATATATCATATATAGATATTTTATATTTTATATATGCTATATAAATATGATATACATGATATCGTATGATATGATATATGATATATATTATATATATGAGATATATTTTATGTATATCATATATCTATCATTTATATATGATAAATATGATATATATCATTTAAGTATATCATATATATGAAATAAATGTATATGATATATATGATATATATTAGGCCGGCCCTTAAAAATGAAAGTCAAAAATAATCAACTGGCACCCCTCCAATCTATTTCAATTATGAAGAAAATAATTTGTGCAAAAAATCTGTGCAATAGGGCAATATTTAGGTGTGCCCCCCGAGCTCTCAAGTTTCAATAATGTATGAGTAAACTTCCAAATTATCATTGGAATCGCAAACTGACATTTTCAGTGCTTTAATACATTCTGTCGACCTACTACTGTTTGCAATGCATCAACATTTAATATTTAGTACTTACTTACTTATTAAAATTACGTGAGCTCTAAAATTTTACTGTACAATTTCAAATATATGTTTGATTAACGTTTGTTGTCTGGTTGAAAAAGGTGGCAATATTTTTTGAAGAGTTGTTTAGTACAAGGGAAGACGTTTGATTTTAGTCTACTATTGGAAACATAGGCCTACATTGTCAGACATAGTAAATATGAAATATTACAAATAATTATTTAAAGTTAATTATGCAAACGCAAGGGAAAACAAGTGTCTATCTACTTGGCTCTTATGAGCCTGAAATTCGTGGAGCAAAGTTGCCATCGTATAGTCAAACTTTTGGATACTTCATGCATCTACTCAAAGTTGGCAAGCAGACAGTCCGTTATTCCAGTCAACAGGCTATAGAAAAAGTCACTATATGTTGGAACCGAGCTGGTATACCTGTAAGAGGTAAAAAGCATTGTATATATTGACAAGTGTTCGTGGAATGGAAAGGACTTCAAAAGCATAGACACCGAACAGCTACAGCTCACAAGATTAAGGAGGATAAATTTATTGAGAGACTAGATGACCTGTTTGATATTGCCCATGCAGACGCTCTCACAATGATCTCCATTCTTAGAGACAGAGACTTTCTACTCTCTCAAATGCAGAAGGGACGTCCAGGTTCAGTTGGTGCAGCTGACATACATGGTGGATATGCGTCGAAGACAGCGTGCACAGAGACGGACGGAAGTGGAACAGATGCGCAAAAAAGAATGCTTGCTTTGTGCTTTGACACCACAGCCAGCAACACAGGTCATCGCTCAGGTGCATGTTTCCTAATATAGCAAGAATTGAATAAAGATCTCCTTTTCCTGGCATGTCGGCACCATGTTATGGAACTAATTGATGGGGCTGTATTCGAAAAACTTCCATTGGAACTTCTACTGGACCTGTTGTTCTTCTTTTCAAGAGGTTTCGAGACCATTGGAAATTCATTGAAAGCGACAAATTCCAGGTAGCCTCGTCAGATCATTTGGTGGAATCATTGGTGACCCCACACCGTTCTGATATCTTGGAGTTTGCTCATAGACATTTAGCAACTGCACAGCTACGAGACGAGCACAGGGAATTTCTCGAGCTCTCGGTTGTCTTTCTTGGAGGTGTTCCTACTCGTGGAATTCGGTTTCGACCACTTGGCGCTATGCACCGGGCACGATGGATGGCAAAAATCTTCTATACCATAAAGATGTGGCTTTTTCGTGCTCAGTTCAAGAAGACTGCTGCAGAAGAACGCAGCATTCCTGATATTGCCATCTTTTCAGTTGTTGTCTACCTGAAAGCCTGGATAACTGCGCCAATTGCTGTGGAGGCTCCTCTGAATGAGTTCACTCTCATGGCAAACCTTCTCACATATCCACATACTACAATTTCTTTTGCTACAAGCAAGAAGCTAAGGCTTCATCTCTTGTATTTGTCTGAAGAGCTTATTGGGCTTACTCTTTTTGATTCAAGGGTATCCAATGACTCCAATAAGCTAATGATCGCTGCCATGGAAGAAGTAGTCCCAGATCATCCGCCTAAGCGACCCAGAGTGAAGTCAGATGCATTTCTTGGCACCAGCGGTCTGGAACAATTCTGTACAACCAACTCCAAGAAACTGTTCCTGGTGCTTGGTCTGCATGGACTATCTGAGATGATGCTTTCCAAAGATCCTGCTCTATGGGAAGAGCATGAAGCATGTCGAGAAGCACAAGCAGTACTCAAAGGGTTGGCTGTTGTCAATAATAGAGCTGAACGAGGTGTGGCACTCATCCAGGACTTAAATAAAAAGCTAACAAAAGATGAGGATCAGCTTCAATTTCTCCTGCAGGTTGTCAGTGAACATCGACGACAGTTCCCTGACTGTACAAAAAGAAATCATTTACTTCTGTGACCAGCTGAACAGTGAACAATACCTGAATTATAATTGAACAGTAAACACTTGTTTCATTGGCATTGTTGCATCACTAGAGTGTATTTTAGTCATCTCTGTAAAATTCTTAGTGACAGTGTGTTGAATATAGTTTGGTTGAAATTGTATGATTCAATTGATCAAATTTGTATCATAGAATAAACTTCGGCGCTCCAGGGGCACACCTAAATGTTTTGCAATTCCAAAATCCTTTTCAACATAATGTTATTTCTATAATTGGCATGGATTGAAAGGGTGCCAGACAAAATTTTACGATTTTTATTTTTTGGCTGTATGCTAAGGGCCGGCCTAATATATATCATATATGTGATATATATATGATATTTATATAGTATATATATGACATATACATGATATATATCATTTGTATGATATGTATCATCAATTGAATCATGTTGTTTGGTTAAAATAAGTGCTGAACTGTGACTGATATTCACTTAAATTTAATTCTGATCTGGAGGGGTTGGCGCGGAAAATAAATCTGAGTGGTAAAGGTTAATAATAATATTAATATTCGTTTATTCAACCATCCGGTTGACAAGCCGCAAACGGTTACACTATTACAGCATAGGCCTACATTTACCGCATCGAAATCTAAAATGTCCTTACCTCAGCTTTTAAAGTGAATTGTGACATGAAATTAGTCGCGCTGACCTACAGATTTGCATGCTGACTAATACAATATTTCGCAATACTAAATCATGCCGTTTTATAGCCTTTCATGGGATACCATACAATATACATACATGTACATTCATTCATTCATACATACATACATACATACATACATACATACATACATACATGCATACATGCATACATACATACATACATACATACATACATACATACATACATACATACATACATACATACATACATACATACATACATACATACATACATACATACATACATACATACATACATACATACATACATACATACATACATACATACATACATACATACATACATACATACATACATACATACATACATACATAAGAACAATTTTTCAGACTTATAATATAGAATCACTGTTCCTTTAAAATTGAGATCCGTACTCTTGCAGGTGATAGTTCTAAATACATTTGAAAAGCGCCCTCGTGCTCTGGCAACTGACGGTCAGACACACTACAGCATACCTCTCGACTATCCACTGAAATTTTCAGTGATTTCGAAAGGAAAGGGTAAGACAGATACCGCTTCCTTAGCCTTGTATCCATAGAATCTAGCCACGGATATCGGTTTGGACGCCGTGGATATACAATTATACATGTAGGCCTACGTCCCCCCGGAGCAGGACAGTGGACATGAATAATGCGGAGCGAGGTTAGGAACATACAATGTAGTTCCTTGGCTGGGTGATATAATAGAAGAATTTTATGAAAATCGACTAAACAAATCAACAGGAAGTACTTTAGAGATTTGATATAGTCTGTTGTTAGGTACACACCACTGACGAAAATATCACAAGTTCTCGTAAATCCGTGCTCTGCTTGAGTCGCCATCTTGGAAAATGGCGGCCTAAATTCGTTTTTTACAGTAACTCCAGAACCGTTATAGCTACTAAGAAATATAAGATGGCAAAAATAGTCCACGTTAAAAGACAAAGAAGTTTTGCGTGTAACATTGGTTTCTGGAATTGAAAATAAAATGCTACACAAGATAAAGTTGTCGTTATTACGTATTTAAATGCGACGTGCAATGTTTTATGGCGGGAATGCTGTGCTGCGAATGAGATTTAAAGTCAAGGTAAATGACTAAAGTAAGAAAAGTCCTTATAAAATCAGGGTGTGATCATGCTGCCATCTTGGAAGATGGCGGCCTAGATGCCTGTTTCGTCAGTAGCCGTCGGAGCCACTAATATCTACACAAAAGCAGAAATAGTCGTCGTAATCTGCCTTTGTCGTTGTTACTTGTATGTTTTCGGATAAATTATGATTTATTATTAAACGCTCAACATATGAAACAGATATTGTTGATGAATACGAGATAATGATTTATGTCGACAAATCAATAACATGCGATGGCGTAGCAGAGATTATTTCAGAAACATTGAAATCACTGAAGGAATTAACTTCTCTGATGTTCAAATGCAGTGGAAGAGGAAGTAGGCTATATACATGTAATCCCTTCATCCAAACTGACATCATGCACAATGCAAATCAAATATGAGCCAAGAAATCTACCCAGGAGCTCCCAGTCCAGCCATCTTGGAAAATGGCGGCCCTACTTTCATGCTGGCTCTCGTTAAAACACATTCGTCTAAAAATAGTTTTAACAACAGATGCATTTTCAATTACATGTAGCTATGCACGAGTAGCCTAACTCTAAACTGCTGTTATCTGTAATAGTTTTTTAAATGTACGTAATCGTTTTTATGCAATGTAATGTAATGCATGTGCACTTGTCAGATGCAAATAAAGGCCTCTCACTTACTTACTTGCTTACTTAATTTCGTACAAGTCTTTCTTATGATAACATTGATAGTAGAAAGCAATCTATATTTTTCATGACATTGTAACTTGTAGGCAACCTGGATGTGGTGTGACACCTGTAAAAGACAATTAACGAATATGCTAAAATGCTTCGGTGCTTCCAATGCTGATCAGTTTGTAACGTGATAGACAAAATACACTGTGTCCGGGTAAAATGTAGACCCCACAAAAAAGTGTCATAACTCGGCCAAACCTTTTAGGATTTATCTGAAATTTTAAACACAGCAACAGTGTCCATATTTACACTCGATTCCAAAGTCGTTTGCAAAAATTCGCGAGTTTGTCAAATTTATGAGCGTTTGCGTTGGAGCACCGACAAATTGAACTTTCCAACATGGAAAACCTGAAAAGAAGTGAAATTCAGCTAAATATGCTGTTCAAAATGTCCATCTTGTTCACGGACACACGACCGTAGATTAGACGCTACTGTTTGATGGTCCTGTCGATGATCACCTGGTTAAACAACTGCCAATCTTCAAACAGACGCGCCCTACGCCCTACGGTTATCGATGTCATGAATACGCGTGAACAAAAAACGCGCTCCTCCAGTACATGTACTCCGGATCAAAGTCTGAACTGCTGGACGGCCACAGCTGCAGGATATGAAGCCGAGTGTCTCCCGGGATAGATAAAAACCTACTACGTCTACAATCGTGTGTCCGAGAACAAGAAACACATTTTTTGGCACCATAATAGCTGAATTTCACGTCCTTTCAGGTTTTCCATGATGGAAAGTTCAATTTGTCGGTGCTCCAACGCAAACGCTCATAAATTTGACAAACTCGCGAATATTTACAAACAACTTTGGAATCGAGTGTAAATATGGACACTGTTGCTGTGTTTAAAATTTCAGATAAATCTGGAAAGTTTTGACCGAGTTATGACACTTTTTTGTGGGGTCTACTTTTTACCCGGACACAGTGTACATTCATAATAACATGACATGCATTGCAATATTAAGCCAATATTTAATACTTGCTTACTTAGTACCCGGTAGGCCTACTTACTTATAGTCTTTCCCGTGCAGGTATGCACATCGGGCAACGCAATATTAAATACAGCGTTGTATTTCTTTCATCAGAACATTCAGTTCCTTCGACTAAGACCATCGAAGAAATAGTGAATCAGTGTAAGCTGCCAGTGACCATAAAGGTCGACCAGAAGAATACGACGTTGCATCTGGCGACCAACCTCAGATCAATTCTCCATCTTGGAAACCTCGACGTCACACGAACTTACGACGAAAAGTATTTCACTGGACACGCCGTTATCCGTAGTGAGTCCTGCTATAGCCTTTGTTCTTCTTCTTATTATTATTCTAGGGTGCTTCATCCCCGGACGGTTCATCCAGTGGACGTTTCATCCCAGGACGTTTCATCCCCGGACGGTTCATCCACGGACAATAATGGAGCATAATAATATGATTTGTTCATTAGTCGGCAGGGTAATTCAATGTCCCGGTGAAGAGTCACCTATTCTATTGTTTTATCATCACCTATTAAAGTGTCGACGGCCTATAGTGTTGTACGTTCAATTGGCCAATGCCCAAAATTCTGTACACCACAGTAGGATATATATATATATAGTATGTATAATTGTGCAAACAAGCCTGCACTGAGTGAACTGTTGTCGTATGACACTACATTTTGATTATCACTAAGCAAAGCCATGGGCGCCCGCATAAATTTTTGCAGGAAGGGGAAAAACGCGATGGACAGGATTACATTTTTGGTATCAAAAGGTTGAAACATGCAAAACAGGAAATGCAGAACATGAATATGAGTATTTTTCATAGATGTTTTTAAATGTAAATTTATCAGTTTCACTTTTTATACTTTTTAATCTGAACAGTTTTCTTAGAGTGAAGAATTTTAAAAGAATCAAAGGTAAGCTTAGCCTATTATTCAAAAAGGTAGGTTTCGAAAGGAGCGCAATAAATCAATAGAATTAATGAATAAATTTGTTATATGAATGAAAAATAGATTTGTTTTTTAGGGGCAAGTGCTTCCTCTACAATTACTCCTGCGCCATCTTGCCCATATATGCGGGCGCCCATGGGTATAGCATAAACACATTGTCTATGTCAGCGGTTCTCAACCGGGGGTCCGCGGACCCCTGGGGGTCCGCGGCGACGTGCTTGGAGGTCCGCGAGCAAGTCCTGAAAATTATATATTTCTTAGTTAAAAACGTAGAAACAGTCAAACAGATAAATTGTCATTTTTTTAAATATTTCCTCTTTTCAATGGCGACATGAAACTAATAATAAGCTGATTAATGACAAATTCATCTGTTTTAGATGGTCGGTTTGTTTCAGTCTCTAGATAATATACATGTAGGCTATAGGATAATAGAGTCGCACAGTCGCGATAATGCGCCAAAGGCGCAAATTTTTATTGGGGGTCCGTGACCCTGGCCCAAAATTAAAAAGGGGTCCGTGAGTCTGAAAAGGTTGAGAACCGCTGGTCTATGTCATCATGTAAAGTACGTCGACCGCCAACCCGTGGCCTCACATGCACTCTCATCTAGGGCTTAAAGTTTGACTGAATGGTCATGGACGGCAAATCTGAACGCCGTCCTGCCACGTGTTAGGCCAGCGCAGCCTGGAAGGGCAAGAGGCATATCCAGACACTTCTTTTTTCTACACTTTAAGCACTGCCCTCATCCAATCTTTCATTAATCCATCCAACTATCAGCGTAACTATGCTCTATATCTAGGCCTACATATTGCGTCAGATTCCGCGTGACAGCGAAAGATGAGATAATTGAGACCTGCATTTAGGCATGCATGTCAGGTCCACTCATAAAATAATATTTCATTCGAATTCATCCTTCAAACCAACACGCACGTTAAAACTAAACTCCATGCGGGCAACCAGGCAAATATTATCCAGCCAGACAACCACGCAGACATCCAAGAAGACATTCATTTCCCGGCATTGCCTTCGCACTATACATTGTAAATGTAGTATATATTGCAAGTCAGTTAAAATTATCTTATCTCGTTCAAGTGATAGAACTAATCATATTATTTGAACTTTTAAATTATGACCGCCAACTGATAGCCTAATAAACAAACAATCCACTAAAAATCATTATAACTTTAATTGTGATTTCAAACAATGCGCCTTTGTTTGGTCGCTATGCACATGTAGACTTAAACAGCTATATTGTTGAGCAATGATTAATCAACGCATGTGAAATATTGGGCCTATAATTGTATGTGGCAGATTCTTATCGTATCAGGAATTGCGCGGGAAACAAATGAGTGCACGGGTGTTGAACACTGCTGGGTTTATCAAGCATTTAGGAAGCTTTCATAATTTGGGAATTTGCTGTGCGTAGAACCACTTAAATTTCGGCAGATGAAATTGAAAGATTTGTACCTTTCTATCTGTGTTCAAATTTATAACATGATATGTCTATGTTGGAATCGGTAGCACGACATTTAATCCCGCGTCAGTTAATCCCGCGACAGTTAATCCCGGCGACATTTAATCCCGACGACAGTTAATCCCGCGACATTTCATACCGCGACACTTAATACCTGTACATACATGAGTACGAATATTTGTACGACTATTGTTGTCCGCAAGGCCAACTAGGTAGGCCTACATATCTGATCAGGTTTTCTGAAGTACATATTTACATAAAACGATCATTATAAAAAAATTTAAACAGGATTTGCGAAGTTCAGTCTACTATAGGGGTCTAAGGCAGTGACATGGAGGCGAATTTCGGCTGCAGTATTGTAGCAAAGGCAAACAAACTGTGATAGGCTACATGGAAATTCATCATCATCACAAACCATAGGCGCAATGCCCGTAGGTATCCGACGCCACTCTCTGTCTGAGTCTGTCTCGTGTCATAAAAAATTACGTGGAAATGGAAATTACGAATACAGTAAACATCGCGACAATGCCAACGGAGCTATTTTTATGAAAAACATGCAGTGAATATTGCTGTAAATATTGCTTTTATCGAATTTTACTGGTTTTAAAATATTTAACTGCAAAAGCTTAACTTTTTGAACAATAGTGAATTGCCTTTTTAAATTGAACTGTTTTAAAATGTTATTTTACTTCCCCGGTATAAAGTGTCGCGAGATTAAATGTCGCCTGGATTAACTGTCGCGGGATTAATTGGTCGTGGGATTAAGTGTCGCCGGGATTAAATGTCACCGGGATTAACAGTCGCGGGATTAAATGGTCGCGGGATTAAGTGTCGCGGGATTAAGTGTGCGGTACTAACTGTCGCGGTATTAAGTGTCGCTGGATTAAGTGTCATAGAACCGTTGAAATCATATTCTTGGTTGAATTCTCTAAATATCGGGAAATTTTTAATTTGATTAATTATCAGGCATTAGAGATATACGAAAAACAGTTTGGCTTACTTTTTATTGAACCACAGTGTATTTGTATGATGATGATGATGATCCCGTCTAGCTAGCCCGGAGGGCTAGCCAATGGGGATGAAGTGTTAGCGACTTCATTTTCAAGGCCTCGGCATATGAGGGCGGTGGCCAATCCTCTCCCTCGCCGTTGTATAAGCAATGTCAAATGTCAATTCCTATGGCTCATTCAGTGATTGATTGACTGGAGGTTTAGATTTAGACTTTCACCGATCGAGATGGTTTAGGTAGGCCCATTTCAATTTCTATAGGCCTAAAATTTCAGTTATAAATTAGAATCCAAAATGCACTCGAATTGGCATCAAATGCTCAAAATTACGTCGGTTTATGAGGTTATGTTCCAGACCCCGCTGGGGGAGCTTATGAGTTATGGCGCTCCTTCACACCCCTTAATCGTTAGGGGCTTCAGCAATGTCTGGCTGGCACGATATTTTTCGGTTGGTGTTTAGGCTATAATGTCTTTGTCTGGCTTAGTTTTTTTTAAACAATGCTAAACTAAACTGTCGTATTCCTGGAGCAGATGAACTACAGAATGAAACGATCATGCTACCCACGTTTCTAAAGGTCAGAGTTCGCATCATCGAAGGAATCAATGGATTCTCAACAGCTCAATGGGTCGATGTACTCGAAGCATGGAAAGCGATCGTCAAGCAATCTTCGTCACATGCAATAAAACCACCAATTGGTAGGCCTAAGATTCAACCATCGCGTCGCTTTATAATTATAGTTATTCATCCGCATGAAACTCGAAATGGCAAAAACAAACAATGTATATAATCTATAATTGCGCGATCGTATGTAAGTCGTTTTGCCCGTCGTAAGAGGTCAAAAATGCTAAAAAATGCTATGCTGAGTTATCTCGATAATGGAGATGCATATGGGACCACCAAGAGGAAGGCGCTGGACAGAGCGGGATGGTGGAGGTCAGAGGGGATCACGAGGTCGTCCATGTGGACCATGTCACAAAGAAAAAGAAGAAGTATGGTAGTAGTAGTAGTAGTAGTAGTAGTAGTAGTAGTAGTAGTAGTAGTAGTAGTAGTAGTAGTAGTAGTGGTAGTGGTAGTAGTGGTAGTAGTGGTAGTAGTGGTAGTAGCGGTAGTAGCGGTAGTAGCGGTAGTAGCGGTAGTAGTGGTAGTAGTGGTAGTAGTGGTAGTAGTGGTAGTAGTAAAAGAAGAAGAAGAAGAAGAAGAAGAAGAAGAAGAAGAAGAAGAATAAGAAGAAGAAAAAGAAGAAGAAGAAGAAGAAGAAGAAGAAGAGGAAGAAGAAGAAGAAGAAGAAGAAGAAGAAGACGGTCAGATAGAGTTTCAGAATGTCAAGAGAAGCGTCGTCTCGTTACCGTATATGTGAACGGCATCATAAGTCCTCTCCCTCTCTCCTCCCTCTTCCATACATCGAACCTCCTCACACCCTCTTTATGCCATGCTGCCTACAGTACATCAGTCCGTCCATCCATCGGTCCTACATGTATATCTCTAATCCTCCGTCCATTCACGTGCAAAATGTTCGTGGGTGAAATTGCCTATAGCGAATGGTCATTTGACTTTATCCGAGTTTTATCGTAGCAAAGTTTGACGATACCGACACATAATGTGCACTCAATGACTGAAATCAGGATAATTAATATGTTCTTTTATTGGGCTAATACGCATGCGCATGTAAGCCAATGTACGGTTATACATAATTATCTGAACTATACACGCACCTACATGTTGTATGTAAGTCTTACGCAAGCATGTGGAATGTGTATATTCAGATATCGTGATGTTCTCAAGCATTCCAACAGAGGCAGAATCCAGCAAAGCAGCAACGACAATAGAAAAGGAGTCGGAAGACATCTACGAAACTCTAGAGCCGACGACCTACGTTAAGCTCAACTACAACTTAGCTCAGTGCAGTAACGATGATGTCTACACGACTCTCTCACCAACAGCGGCAACACAACAACTGGCGACGACCTGCAGCACAGAGAGCACAAAAGACTCCGAAACAAGGCGCCAGTCGACCATGGCAAGCAATGCTCAATTAAGCGTCAAGAAAAGCAACCCACAATTTCAGACGGAGCTTCAGCAGATGCTGTCCAGTCGCAGCCCCTCTGAATTGTCTTGTCCAGGGCCACCCCGTGTGCCTCCGAAGTCCACGAAGAGCCTCAAGGAAGACCCATCGAGAAGACGCAAGCCTCCCACACCCTAGATTGAGTATTCGCATATTACGAATATTAAGATTTTCAAATATTCACGAATATTAACGAATATTAAAACTGCCAAATGAATATCATATTCGTAAAATATTATATTATTTCAAGACATTCTTTATTCTTAATTCTTATTTTATTATTAATGAAAATGTTTTCTTTTACTGAATGAATTGTAAAAAAAAATTGAGTTAGCCTACGCATATAGGCCTATATCGGTAGGTAGGCCCTAAGTGACAATGACTTTAATAGATTCATTGATAAAAAGTTCAAGGTCTCTGCTGGGTCTGGCCAATGTGGCCATGCGGCATTCATATCACATTCGATACTTAATGTTAGTCGACTTTGTCTGACTTCTCACCATCCTTACCTTACCCACCTGAAAAGAGGCAGTTGACAAGTGGCAGCAATATTTCAGGGTAAATTAGAAATAAACTTTAACTGCCTATAATAGTAACTGCAAATTGATGAAGTAAACCCTACAGTTTTGTATCAGTGTTGCAGGATGAGTAAATATAAATGCCAAAGCAGGAAAAAATAGTGTCAGATTACAAGCAAAACTTATACCATTATCAACATAATAAGTGCATTGCAGATTTTAATTCAGCCCTGCCCTGAATGCGAGTAAATTTCATGGAGACATAGGCTACTAACATTTTACTGTCACATACAGAAACTTAAACTGCTTTACCGGGCAACATTGCGGTTTCGATGGTTCACTTTAATCCGTTAACGAATATTCACGAATATATACGAATATTACAAAAATCTTAATATTCACGAATATTTACGAATATTAAACCCTAAAGTCACGAATACTCAATCTATGTCCCACACCGTCAGCTGACACCAAAGTAGACGAACCTTCTTCATTCAGGCAACCAGCTCCTTCAACAGGTCAACCTCTGCCGCCTTTCACGACGGTTATACAGGATCGACCTGTCGTCAGCGAAAGTCTACCCAATCATGAGCCAGACCCAGAAATTTATGCATCACACCCAATCGGCTTTAAGTTGTAGGTAGGCCTACATGTATATACAATACATGCATACGATTGTATTTCTTTTCTTTGCTCCTCCGTCCGACCGCGCCGACGATGAGGCCTTTAAATGACGTATCATCATATAAAAGTTTCTTGGTCCTTTTACCAGGCGGTGACCATTCCTCTCCTGGTAGGGTAAGTTGGCCGCTTGGTCCTATTGGACCTCTTCCACCCTTAGGTGTCCTTCCAGCACCTGCCTCCTGCGTTGGCCAGCTGTTTCAGGGTTCTTGGTGAGCCTGTCCACCTCGCGTGACGCATTTGGGGGGCAGGCAAAGAATCTGGACTGAGCCATGGCGGTCCTGAGTTCTGACCGCGTTAAGACCGAGGTTAGAAGGCATGAAACCGATAAAATTTAGTTGAATAATTGAAGCGCAATTATTTCGTTTAAGTCTACAACTATAGTTCGAAAGATGGCGCCAGAAATCGTAACTTTGACACTTATTATTATAGTTATTATGAGATAGCATCGTAAAGCTGATAGTTAGCCATTTGAAACAAAACAGAACAGAAGGAAGAGTATTGGATTCGAGTGCAATTAATAGGCCTAATTGGCCTACATGTTAATGAATTAATAATAGTAATAATAATAATAATAATAATGATGATGATAATAATAATAACATATATAGGCCCTACAATTATTATGAACTTATTAAGTGTTCATTTGAAGTTTGTAACTACCCAGTCTGGGACCCAAAACTTTACCCCTATGCCCCTCTCGGAGGGTGTGGGTGTGAGAACAGAAACTCTGCTTTTTCCGAGAGACATTAATTATATCTAATCGTAATATCACAATCTCTAAATTTCTAAAGCGCCACTTGAAAGACAAACGCAGGGTACCATTAAATTTGTTCACGAAAGCTGATAAGCGCACGACGCCAATCATTATGGATGTAGTTTTTCGGCCGGAAGTAACATCTCGACCCCTTCACTACTGAAGTGTCATCTACGCTTATGCTTCCATTGTTTCTGTTTTAGCAAGCATTGAATCAACTTCCTATAGGACGACAAATATAAGTCAACTGTTCGTCATGTACTTTGTATACGCCATTCGTGCACAACCTCATCAACTCGACCGGCTTAGGTCTATACGATTAAAATAATGTCGTGTATGCAGATTGCAGATGATTGTCATTTATTAAATTATTAGGTCTGCGACTGGAGACCAGAATATAAATTTTATCTTAAACGTATAACCCACTTCTGCTGAGTTTTAAGCAGTTCCAGAATACTGGGTTCAAATTAAGTAGTAGAAATCAGCACAATAATGTCATGCTACAATTTAGGCCTAGGCCTATATTTATCAAAAATTCCGGTTTTACAATGTCGGTGCTCAGGTAATTGCGATTAGTAGAAACTCATTAATGCTGAGCGCTCTTTCACAAAAAATAATATATATAGAGACAGTAGGTCTAAGTAGGACACAATGATACACAGAGTGCCAGTGGTTTGTTAGGTTTCGAAGACTTCAGCCTAGCGCTGTCGAACATTCAATGTTCAGCCAACAACATCACTAGGTCTGTTAGAGCAGAGCGCAAAATCATCGTACAACTTGTCGAGTTTAGTGTGCAAACTAAAAAACATAATATTATTATCAAATGCATTTCTACAACAAATTTGGGATCCTTTCGGGACACGGGACGCACAGGGACGATTCCGGGACGGTTGGCAGCCCTATTTGACTACGCGTGTTTGCGTGTGCGTGTGACTTCCATTGTTTCTGTGTAAGCAAAAATAGAATCAACTTCCTAGCACAACGAATATAATTATGTACTGATCGTCATATACTTTGTATGCCAATCGTGCACAACCGCTTCAACTCGCCCGGCTGAGCTTGCACGGGCAATTTTTAAACAGCCATAGCCAGTTCTCTAGTTGACTCTGACACTTGCTGTTCAAGAGCATACTTGTACGGCCTACACCCACTATTGACCTGTACACGAAAACTAATATAAAACGATCCTTGTTCCGCAATCCGCGAGTAGGCCTAGGCCATAAATATTATATGTATACAATACATACATGTATATCATGCATAAACCGATGAGCGACGCGGTTTAAGCGTTGGCAAAATCTGAGACAGTTTAGGCGCTTACTTACCTGCAGACGACGTCTTCCGTGTTTTACTTCACAACACATGCGTAAGATGAGTCAACGCAGGTCTTCGTTGGCGCCATACAAATTGTCGGAAAAGAGTTACCTGCTCTCAGATATAAGTCGCAGCAATTGCCCGCTGCCTCTACCATGCATCGTCGGAGATGGCCACTATGGAGCAAGCGCCTGGGATACAATCAGTGCAGGAGAAGTATGTCGACATTGTTTTGGCTATACTGTTGTCTTCTTTCAATACCACAACTATTATAATAATTACACAATAATATATTTATGCATAACGTCAACAAACTAAACCTGTCGACTTATCTTTAATAAACGGCGGTAGACGATAGATAGCCTAAGCTTAATTCAGTCTTCTTCTGTGCGACCTGGTGGCTGAGCAGTAACGCGCTCGCTCGCGGAGCGGGCGGTTGCGGTTCAAATCCGGGTAACGACCTTGGGCAAGTTGTTTACGCACACGTGTCTCTGTCACCAAGCAGTATAATTTGGTACCGGCGTAAGCTGGGAAGTAAACGGCAAGTCCTGTGATGCACTGGCCCCGTGTCCAGGATCTTGGGATTCGTCCATTGCCTGTGACACGAAAAGGATTATCCCCCCTGAAAGCTATCCGGGGGGATGAATTAATCTATCCCCCCGGATGGAATTAACCGGTCCAGTCTATCCGGGGGGATAAACCATTCTATCCCGTTTTTTGAAAAATGTGTATAATTTAAAAATGTATACTCTAATCAAAATTTAAAGTGACTCTAATTGTTTTAAGTGACCTAAGCAATGCTCAGAGAAAGGCAACTCGAATTTATTTGGAGTGTCCGAGTGTTTTTAAGTGTTTTGAAAGTGTTAAGTGCTATAAAACCAAAGCAAAACAAATCATCTAGTGGGAATAAACATACCTGTTAGTGTCATTGTTCAAAACAAAGCAGATGAAAATTAATTTGCAAAAATAAATGGACGCGGAAGTTTTTTTTACTTTTCCTCATTTTGGGGGATACTATTAATACGGAGGATACTCTATTTCGTGACACCGGCTCAAGGGCCTAGAAAAGGAGATGAGCGCCTCACCAACGGGCCTTCGGCCCTGCATGGGATGTCTTTACTTTTCTTCTTCTTCTTCTTCTTCTTCTTCTTCTTCTTCTTCTTCTTCTTCTTCTTCTTCAGGTTCTCTGCCCCTAGGCAGGTTCGAAAGCAAAATGTTGCCGCTCCATCCTCCGTTGTGCCTTCTCCTTGAGTTTTTGGTATTCGCGTGCTCCATCATCCAGTCCAGCATCATCTGTCTCGGTCTGCCTCTTGTTCTTTCTCCCCTCCCCCGCTCCCTCGATCACACAATTCTTAGCAAAGAATCTCCTCTTAGTGTGTGTGTGTGTGTGTGTGTGTGTGTGTGTGTGTGTGTGTGTGTGTGTGTGTGTGTGTGTGTGTCCAATCCATTTTCTTTGCCTTGCTTTTATCGTTTTTATCAGTGCTTTTCTTCTCCAATTCTTTACAGCGCTTCTTCGTTTATTTTATGTCCTGTCCAGCTGATATTTTCCTATCTCCTCTCATGTCCACATTTCAAAATGCCTCCAGTTTTTCCCAATTCATAGGCCTGGAACCGTAGGCCTATAATTTTCTTAGTGTTCTAGCTCTTTCTTCGTGTTCTAACATCTCAGTTTCTCCACTTATAGTCTCATATTATTTGTCTTATTACTGTTCTTTTTAAATTAATCTCCGTTTCCTTGCAGGTGATATTTCTGAATACACTTGAAAAACGTCGTCGTGCATTGGCTACTGCAGCTGACGGTCAGAAACACTACAGCATACCTCTCGACTATCCACTGAAATTCTCGGTGATTTATAAAGGCAACGGTGAGACCGATTCCGTATCCATAACTTTGTACAGTATCCTTAGGATCTAGCCACGTAGGCCTATAGGGCTATAGGCCTATCGGTTTGGCGCCTTGGATACACGGCCAAGGGTAGCATAGCAACAAATAATGCCAAGCGAGATTATAGGCCTAGGGGGCGGGCTGCGTCATTGGCTGAGCAATAGAATGCCACCATCTATATAAATAAAAATGTAACTGCATGCGTACGCACGAATCTTAGGGACCAAGTATCTCGGAAAGTTTTTGACCGATTCTTTTCAAAATTGCACCAAAACGTTCCGTCCGAATAGGCGCGGGAGGGGGAGGAAGGAGGGGAAGGAGGAGGGGAGGGGAGGGGAGGAGAGGGAGATAGAGAGGGGAGGGGAATGGAGGTAGAAAGGGATGGTTAGATGCCATTTTCAGCCACAGCAACGCGTGGCCGGCTACGCTAGTTCTATATAGGCCTAATAACAATAAAATAGTATTTCATATGTTATATAGAATATTATTTTATTATTGACTGTCAATTAACACCCAGAAGCCTGTAATTGTCATGTTATAGTTGTTGGGCTGTTGTGGATGTGCATTCAAAGTCCATATAATTTTTATCACGATTTCAGAAGCCATATTATTTAGACATGAGAAATAGCTGCAAATACGTTGTCATTATTTTGATGTCATTTGGTGTGATGTAATGCGATGTAATGTAATAGGTGCTATAATCTAAGACTTATAAATTGACCTTCGAAGTATAATTAGGAGTGGCATTGCAACACTATTAGTGCAGCGTTGCATTTCTTTCACCAGAATATTTAGTTCCTTCGACTAAGACCATCGAAGAAATAGTGAATCACTGTAAGCTGCCAGTGACCATTAAGGTCGACCAGAGGAATACGACGTTGCATCTGGCGACCAACCTCAGATCAATTCTCCATCTTGGTAACCTCGACGTCACACGAACTTACGACGAAAAGTATTTCACTGGACACGCCGTCATTCACAGTGAGTCCCATGATGACTTTTGTTCTGACATTGCCATATAGGACCATTGTAAAATTGAATCTGATAAAAGGCCTTTTGAAATTTGGAAGGATAAACGAATAAAAGATTGTAAGATAATAACAATGCAGTAAAATGTTTAGTAGGCCTAAAATAAATAAAATTAGGCTGAGAATAATTATTTTAAATACCGTACTCTAAATTCAACTTTTAATAAATCCATTATAAACATAGAGTTTATCAATAGTGAACATAAAATAGGCCGATAGTTAGTCTGCTATCGTTGACGCTCGTAGTGCTAAATAAAGCGTCAAGTTATTCAGTTATTTGTTTTGTGTCACGGTTGAAGGCAAGACGGGGGCTATAGGGGAAGGCTAAGCCCCCCCCCCCAAAAGAGGCCATCCGGTTCTTTTACATGTAAAAATAAATATTTTGACGTTTAGCCCCCCCCCCCTTTTAAAATGTGACGGTTCCAACCGTTCCATGAGATTTGGGCGAAATGACTTTCAGAAAAAGGTCGTCAGAAATTTTGGCGAACGAAAATGAAAAATTTCCTCCACGAGGATTCAGCCCCCAAACTGAAATATATATAAGTGATCTAATTTTTTTATATTAACATTTTTATTTGAATAACCTATCCGCCAGTATAAAAACTTTCCACATTATATTGTGTATAACATAATTATATTCGTCTGCATTCAAAATCGTTCACGACCTATATGGAGACACCCTATCGTATAGGGCAGGCTATATCAGCGTATATATCATCTCATGCGTCTGATTCCACTTACGTGATATCGTAAGATATCGTTGAGACGCAATTAAGCTTGCATATCTAAATGTTAGGCCTACTCACACGAATAACATTTTAATCAAATTCATCCATCAAACCAGCCAAAGACCGTACATTAAAAATGATTAAACTAACATCCAGGCGGACAACCACGTAGGTATGCAGACAGACAACCACGCAGGTATTCGTTTAATTGCCTTGCTTTCGGACTATAAAATGCAAGTCCTAGAAGTAGACAAGGCCTACTTCACGACGCTTGTTCTTAGCTGTTAGGCCTAGGCTATTCAGTTATGATTTATCCAGCATAACGGAATAGGAAAATAACTGGCAAACGTCAAAGAAACGTATATATATATATATACCTATATATCTCTCTGCGTAAAAGATATTGAACCTAATAAATAATATTATAAATATATAGCTATAGGGCCGGGCTATATAGGAACTTAATACTCAACGTCTATAAAAAAATGATCTTTTATCTTGTTCAAGCGAGAGCTCGAGTGCCTAATCATATATGAACTTTAAAATGATGTCTGCTATTAAAGTGATAAGCCTAATCAGCATAAAATCCACTTAAACTCATTAATTTAATTGTAACAATGCGCATTTGCTTGGTCGGTATACACTTAACTGTGAACTGTGAAGCAATAACAGCAATTAATCAACGCATTTGAAATGAAGTGTCTACGTGGTAGGTTCATAGTGTACAATGGATAGAGCAGAATACAAAATGAATGGATGTTGAATAGGCAACTGCTTCAGTACCGTATAGCCAGCTCAGAGTTGTCTCTCGCTTTATTACCCATAGCTCCACTACTAGACCTAGGCCTCACCTTGTCAGTTATCACCTTGTGCTGTCAGTTCGTTGAACTCTAGCGATCGCCATGGCCAGCCTTCTCCATTGCTTTCTTTCTGATGTCGCTTCTCTTAGTTGTTCCAGATTCATTCCTGTTGTTTCTTGAACCTCGTCCAACCACCTTTTCCTTGGCCGCCTTTGTTTTCTCCTTCCCTCTCCGCATGCCAGCATCATATCTTTTTCCAAACAATTTGAACGCATAGGCTAACATGACCAAAGAAACCTTGCTCATAAGTGCTGTAGGCTAATATGCCGAGCAAATTTCTGTCCATGGTAACGGCCTCTATTGTCATAGACCCTGGTCAAATCGGATCCATCCATCCACCAAAGAAAACCAACTTTCCTCTTAGCAGTCTAGCTGTTTGTTGTAACGACTCATCCATATCGATACCAATTTCTGTGCGCACCCAATCATTTGTCCTTTTTTAGACACACCAAAAAGGCACGATCATCAATATTTTTTATTGTAGGCAGGGGCGGATCCAGGGGGGCCAATCCGGCCATGGCCCTCCCCATTTAGAAATCCCATGTATCGTGGTCCCCCCCCCATTTGGTTTGAGCGGCTGCTGAAGTAGTATGATTTTCCCGAAAATTTTGCCGGATGACTAAAAAAAAAAAAGGTCATCAACTTTTTTGGCGGATGAATGAAATAGTATGATTTTCCCGAAAATTTTGCCGGATGACTAAAAAAAAAAGGTCATCAACTTTTTGGGCGGATACGATTTTTTTTCCCAGACACAAGTGTGTCAAGAATTTTTTGGCCCCCCCGTCCAAAGTTTCTGTATCCGCCCTTGATTGTAGGCTTATCTAAAAATAAGTTTAGCAATTATATTCAATGCAAGTGCAAAATATGGGTAAATATACGTGATTTCATACAACCCTGATCTACACATGCTCAAATTTGAGTCTTCCTGATTGTGGGGTTAGAACTGAGAAAAGTTGAGAGCAGTATGAGAATTGGAGTTTCGTTGTGAAAAAGTGACAAGAAGACTTAGCATAACTATACCGCTTCAAACCCCGACAAATCTCACTCTGGTTGTGGGGGATATCAGCTAGGTCACTACCGTTGCCATATCGGTAAAGTAAAGAGGTTAATGTAGCCTAAGTGTGTTCACAAAAACTAGGCTACATTTGTCACAAAATAATGCGAATTACAATTAGGTTCGATTAATACTAAAAAAATTATTTAGCAATCTCTGTGGGCCCCTGGAGGTTGTGGGCCCGTGTGCTTTTCACACATTGCACACATGGTAGCTACGCCACTGGGTTATACCCACATAATTATGTAAGCTGACGCAATGCATACTGAGACATTTATAGGCCTACATAACCATCTCCGTCTCTCCTAAACTAGCCTAGAGCCAATCTACAAATTTTACTGTCATTCTCGTGTTCAGCACATCAAAATTAGTAGGCGTAAAGCTTTGCTATTTTCATTTAAAAGGCAAATTATTGTGTGTTGTCCACTGTCCAGTGTAATTCATTTTTGAGTTTCCACATTGCAATGGTAGGCCTACCACTTTAAGATGTCATTTTAACTATATTTTTACCAGTGATTATGTTCGGTTCGGATAAATTCTTTTAAGCAACGCTAGAATAGGCCTAAACTGCGTATCGTATCCTTTGAGCAGATGAACTACAGAATGAAACGATCATGCTACCCACATTTCTAAAGGTCAGAGTTCGCATCATCGAAGGAATCAATGGATTCTCAACAGCTCAATGGGTCGATGTACTCGAAGCATGGAAGGCGATCGTCAAGCAAGCTCCTTCACATGCGATAAAGCCACCAATTGGTAGGCCTAAGATCAAATCATCGTATCGCTTTTATTGTCATTCATCCGTAAAAAATTCGAAATGGTAAACAATATAGGCCTATTATAGGCCTAGCCTAATTATATTGGCATTTGTGTTTTAACTGTCCTAACACGGCTAAAAAGACTGAAAATGTCAAGCGATTCGTCGTCTACCCAAGAACAATTTATAATTTTTAAATAGGCCTATAGAATCCTTGGGCCCTACCCAGTGCTAAAAGTGTTAAAAAGTGCCGGGACGCCCCTTACCTTTCCAAAAGAAGTAGCGTACATGGACGCTCCTTAACTTTACACTGTGCGGCTGGCCATATTAAGTGGCAGGACGGCGTTCAGATTTGAAAATAAGTGCATGACCGTCCTGGCACACTTTAAGCCCTGGCCCTACTCTAGGGCAAAATTACCTAATTCTAGCCGCAACCTATTTCTGACCACTTTCAACCATAAATGCCTCCTTAACGGAAATGCCTGTATAATATATTACGAGGAAAATTATTTCGAACTCTTTGATTTTGGATTATCGCTCACTCAAGGATATCCCAGGATTCTTTGAGGCAAAGCCAATGATTTCTTAGAGCAAATCCCAGGATTATCTGGGGAGAAACTCCAGGATTCCTAGAGGCAAACCATAAGGCGGCACAACACTCCGCTTTAAAACGCAAATTTCTCAGCAATGATAAAAAAATTGTTTAAAACCAGCATAAAGTTTTTGAGTTGAGTGACATACAAAACAATCAGCTTAACTATATTTAGCGGCCACTGACCAGATTTATTGAAAATTGCCTTATAAAGTTGAAGAATTTAACATGGGTTTACATAATTTTGAACAAGCACTCGCATCCCTGACAGGTAGGGCAGTCCCTAAATCACGGTCAAAAAGTGAAAAAATCACGGCATACTTTTTCAAAAATCCAAAAATTCACGGCACCGTGATTTTTCACATTTTGAGCACTTTTTTGTAAAAACACGTTAAAAAATGGTTGCGAAACACGTCAAAAATGGCGGGGAATAATTAAATTAATTTAAGAATTTCTGTTTTGGGGAGTGAAAGACGTTGCTGACAAGTGAAGACCTATTTATAAATACTCATTTGCACAAATGAGTATTTATAAATAGGTCTTCACTTGTCAGCAACGTCTTTCACTCCCCAAAACAGAAATTCTTAAATTAATTTAATTATTCCCCGCCATTTTTGACGTGTTTCGCAACCATTTTTAACGTGTTTTTACAAAAAAGTGCTGAAAATGTGAAAAATCACGGAAAATCACGGCAAATGGCAAAATTCACGGCAAATGGCGAAATTCACGGCAAACGGCGAAATTCACGGTTTCCGTGATTTCCGTGAATTCGTGATTTAGGGACAGGAAGTCCGTTCTTTATTCAGTAAACCTAATACATATCAATGGCTCTGGTTATTGCCATAGATATATCTATGGTTATTGCGAACTTGATTTGATGTAGCGCCGGTGGAAAGCTGGTCTCCCTGACGTGGTTTTTGTGGGCGCTGAGAAATTCTCGAAGATTTACATTACATTACCGGTTACATTACATGTGGAATGTTTGTAATTGTAAGCACACCGTCTAGTTTACATGATTAGCGTTGACGTCGGACTCGGTATATTGGATTGAAAACTTTTTCACAGAGGATATTTCTCAATTGGAAAACTGTATCTAACAGGTATCAATAATTTTATACAGATATTTTCTCCTGTAATATATGATATATAATTATGTCAAATTTTATACAAGAAAATCTTGGTTATAATATTATGCTTTAGTCACTTTAATGTTGTCACCCCAAAGCCCTATAATTCTGGCCGCAGTTTATTGTATTGTATTGTATTAAAACATTTATAAAGCGCCTCTACTAGGGTGAACCGTTCAGAGGCGCTGACCAATCGATTTTTGTTTTCATCATCACAAAATTAATTTTAGTGTTTAATCTGGCCATGGCCAGAATTATGATTCGGCGTGGAAAATTAAATGCAATAGAATTACTTTGTAGGTTAAAAACATAGGCCTACCTAGGCCGGCCCTAAAATGCGAACAAAAGGACCACGACCTGCAAAATAATGCCCATGAAATTGAGGCTGCATAATAACAATAACGATAATGACCTATATGGCTTAGTTATACTTAGTGGGCCCAACGTGTTGGTTAGGTTCAGGTTTAGGGGTCGTGAGGGTCGATTAGGGTCAGGTTAGGCATTGTGAGGGTCGGTTAGGGTTAGCGATAGGTTATACGTGCAGTCATTCATTAACATAGGGACCTGCTTACTAAGTTACTATAACTATGCCAACCTATATTACATAACTGTATATAATTATACAACATTTAAATTGCCACAGCAGTGACACAGTTTTTGGGAAATGGATGTTAAGCTGATGATGATGGTGATGGTGGTGATTATGGTGATGTGATGATGATGTGATGGTGATGATGATGTGATGATGATGATGTGCTGGAATGTGCAATTGTGCATGTGTGTATGGCATGCAAACTATTAATTAATCCTGTTCTATGTTTTATGCAGAATTATGGCGAAGGTGAAGTTGAACAAGGGTAAAAAACGAAAAGCTGCACGACCCAAGCGAGGACAACATTGCATGTGGAGCGAAAGTGCAATGTTTTCAGCAATTGAAGCTGTTCGAAACAAACAAATGTCACAGCGTGCAGCAAGTAAAACATTTGGAGTTCCAAGATGCACACTCCAAGTTCGCCTTTGTGGAAAAACTGAAGTTGGAGCTAAAGCTGGTCGTCCGACATTGTTGTCGTTAGAGCAAGAACAAATGGTTGTCGACTATGCATGCAATCGCGCATCAATGGGCATTGGGTTTGGGCAAAAGCAATTTCTTCAATATGCAGCTGATTTTGCAAAGGAACATCAGCTCTCTTTCAAGAATGGGCGACCATCATTGAGGTGGTGGCGTGGTCTGCAAAAGAGACATCAAGGATTGAGATTGCGCCAACCAGAGGGTACTGCTGCTATACGTCACCAATGCATGGATCATGCAAAAGTTCAGAAATACTATGCTTGTCTCAAAATCTCAAAAGCATCATGGATGTAAATCTTTTTATGAAAAATACGCTCTAACCAACCTGGAGGCTTACATAGCCTATGTGCATAGTATTTGGCAACTATTTGCTGAAACATAATTCTGGCCATAGAGCAGTGGTTCCCATCCTTTTTTGACTCAAGAGCCACTTTTTCTAAGTTGGATGGATGGATCCGATTTTACCAGGGTCTATGACAACAGAGGTCGTTACCCTGGACAGAAATTTGCTTGACATATTACAGCACTAGTAAGCACTTCTAAGTTGGAGGACACAAGGGCCACTTTTCATAGTTGAAGGACATTAGGGAGGCCACAAAGATAAAATTTAAGTAACTAAAAGCATACAAAATTGTTATAATTGAATCAAAGTAGAATGTTTGATGTTACTTTGAGCAATAAAAACTGTGGTTATGGTTATTTATAGATGTCAAAAATGACATAATTTGTAATAGAAAATAATTGTGTTCTCTCCTGACCAAATTGTCAATTTTTTCATATATTTTTGTAAATTCTTTGAGAGACAAGGGCCATTTTTTTACGCTTGGCGGGTCACTTTTGGCCCGCGGGCCACGGGTTGGGAGCCACTGCCATAGAGTGTTGATATTCTGGCCACTGGCCAGAATTGTTGACTCATGGCCAGATTATGTTTTTTTTTATTTTATCAAATAACTGTTGAAAACAGAATACTGATGCATAGATGCGAAGATCATAATTATGTTTGTTAACAAGGACCCACTTCTTAAATTGTTCATTTTGATCAGCAAGAATATAGTAATTGTTTGTCTTAAGAAGTGGCCAGAATTAATCTTTTACCCGTTTGCCCTGAGAATATCCGCTGAAAACGGGCTTAAAATTTAAAAATTAACTGGCAAAGGGTTAAGTCATTTTGCCCTAATATCCTGCACATCACATAATTATTATGCGGATATTTCAGTCCTCACCCTTTCCCATGCTTCCCCCATCCCTCTCTATCCCTATGCCACCCAGGGCTGAAAATGAGCCGGGTCTCAGACCCGGCATTCTTTTGCTGGCGCTTGAATAAACAATGGTATTACAATGGTATTTAGCAGCCTTTGGCCCAAAGAGACCCGGCAACTTTTTCAAACCACTTTCAGCCCTGATGCCACCCTGCCTTCGTCCATCGCTCCTCACTTCCAGCCTTTATATTGTGTAAAATGACCTATCGAGAACAGTCAGTTCTAACTTCAGTGTAACAAACTCAATGACCAACATCAGGATTTGTATGTTTTTTTCTTGTATTAATACGCATAAGCTTACGTATGTAGGCCAATGTGTGACCTAACTTATATACTGTATTATAGGAAATCTGCGCACACAGCCTATGTACAGGGTGGACCATAAAAAGGACCCCCCCCCCATAAGGTTTTTGGCAATATCATGGCCAAAAGTAAGAATTTCGAAATGAAATTTTACAGGCTTAAAGACAACTGATATTTACACATGACGGCCAGATTTCATCAAAATATTTCAAACAGAACAAGAGTTACACCATTTTTAGTGAGACCACCAATAAGTCTTTTGCTTATAATTATGTGGCCTATGTGTATGTTCATTGCTCAGATATCGTGATGTTCTCAAACATTCCGATTGACGCTGAATCCACCCAAACAACAACGACGATAGAAAGGACGTTGAAGGAAGACATCTACGAGACTCTAGAGCCGACGACGTATGTTAAGCTCAACTACAACTTAGCTCAGCGAAGAAGCAACGTCTACACGACTCTTTCAACAACAACAGCGGCACCACAACAACCGGCAACGACAAGCAACGAAAGCGCAAACGACCAAGAAACAACAAAGCGCCAGACGACCGTGGCAAGCATGGTAGCGGCTGCGGAATCAAGCGCCAAGAAAAGCAACCCACGATTCCATACGGAGCTTCAGCAGACGCTGTCCAGTCGCAGTCCCTCTGAACCGCCTCGTCCAGGGTCTCGTCCAGCACCACCCCGCGTACCTCAGAAGCTCACCAAGAGCCTCAGCGAAGACCCATCGAGAAGACGCAAGCCTCCCACACCGTCAGCTGACACAAAAGCAGACGAACCCTCTTCATTCAAGCAACCATCTCCTTCGGTAGATCAAAAGCCGCTGCTTTCTCTGACGATACAGGAACAACCCATCATTAGCGAAAGTCTACCCATTAAGCCAGAGCCATGTCGGTCAGACCCCGACGTAGAAATTGATCCGGACTACCAGATCAGTCCAAGAACATACAGCCACATCCACTCTCTGAAAGACGTTCCCGCTTCTGTGGCAGAGCTAAACATCGAAGAAGTTGCCGACTGTCTTCGTCTGCTGAAGATGGCCAAATACATCGATAACTTCTTGGCCAACCAGGTAGATGGCGCTCTGCTTCTGGAATGCAACGAAGAAATCTTCACCAACGATTTACAGATGACGTTACTACACGCTAAGAAACTCGTCATGTTTGCGCAGAAGGGGTGGCGACCCCAACAAGGAGCGGCAGACGACATCCGCTTGTAGAGACCAGTGACATCTCCTTGTTATGCCATGACAATGATGACATGCCTCTCGATTGAAAATACAACATGCAGCTCGTATCTTAAAACGTGCTTTCTGTCTACGTGTAAGCAAGGCCGTAGCTAGGGGAGTGTTTTGGGTGTTTGATCACCCCCGAAATGAAAAATGTAAAATTTGCTAGCACATAATATAAGAACTACAGTGTGCAATATATTGGCCACCCAGACCTCGCAGAAGATCGCGATTTAAAAAAATCCATGAACTTAGATCGTTTTATGCAGCGGGAAACCATTTTCGCGCGAAAATTCCTACAAAAAGTATGTGATGACTACAAAAAAGGTTGTCAAGAAAAGACAAATTTGGCAGAAAAAGTTGGTAAACACCCCTCGAAATCAAATCCTGACTATGGCCTTGCGCAGAAGTGTTTATCAGCTCACTGTGAAATCATTTTAGGCCTACCCAATATTGCTAGGTTCAGGCCTAGAACCCTAGGCCTACTTACAGGAAGTGTATATCCGCCAGCATAGTTCTGCTGCTTTTCGTCTGCAGAAGTCTAGAGAAGAATTATTTGTCCAACGTACAAATTAAATAAGCCTATATTGCAATATTCAATTTGTGCTGTTATTGCATCCACGCTCTCTTAACTAATCAGTATTTTTACACAGGTTGCCTCGTTTAATAGGCTAATTCTGAACAGCTCTGTACAGTGACGCTGCAATGAAAACATACTGGTTCCCTTTTACTGCTGCTGATCTCCATCTGGCAACTATTGCTGTCCGGAACCAGCCGCTGGTTCCTGTCACAGCTCACAAACTTTTTTCAACCTTACCACTGACCTAGATGTAGTTTCTCCTAGCCACATATAACTCGATACTCAGACACACTATCATATTCCCCTCTGTACAAAACAACATCGTTCCTCAATATTACATATCCAATTCATCAACTAAATATCAGTTTTTATATTAAAAATTACAGTAAGATGCAATATTCATGTTACTTTATGTATTAGTATTCGACACAGAAGTTTACATTAAAATTACAAGATGCAGTGTGTTATTTTATTTACAAACTGGTTAAAATAGCGGAACTTGCATTTACAAGCCAACCAGCAGCTGTTCAACTGTGGAGCATTTCTGAACAGTTTAAGTCAACAAATGAGAGTTCAGTTCAGTCTTTCGCTAATACTTCCAACCATTTGGAGCAACACACTTTTCTTCCTTCACTCGCAGTAGGTGACTCAGCTACAGAAAAAACAAACGAGAAAAAAATAATAAAAGAAACAGAAAATTTTCTGTCTTTGCATAAAAGTTTTGCATATCAACAAAAACCAAAATTATAACAATAGAAGCTAAAAATTAATTTGTGATCGTCTAAATTACTAAATAAATTTCCATATACCTCAACCTGCCTAAGTTACAGATCTATGAACCAGGAACCTATTCTGCCATAGTACAAATCGGTCTACCGGATGTGTAACACCTTGTTGACAGCTTCAGAAATAGCTGACACTTGGACTTCAGACACACTTGTGTGCACAATAGCTTCCTCTTCAGTTAATTATTTACTGCACCATAAAGTGACAACTTTCAAAAGCCCTTGGTTCAGTTTAAGAAGAATACCTAGTTTGTTACTTCAAATAAAAGGAACAGGAAGTATGCATAAGCAAACATGCCATGATGGCAATGTCATTTACAAATATATGATGTGGCAATACTTCACATAGTTTTAAAGTATACACCATGAGATTAATATTTTGAATGAAAATCCAACGAAAAAGCTAAAAATAATTTAAAACTCAAGTTAAAGACAAACAAAACAAAATTAAAGTTGTAAGTTCTTACTGTTCTTCGAGCCATGAAAGTCTTGTTGAATTCGTCGATTGTGATTTTTCCTTTTAAAAAATATAAAAAGCTTAGAATTAAAAGTCAGATAGCAGGTAGTTAAATAAAGTTAAATGCATTTTTCAGAAGTGTAGCCTATAAAGAAAAAAGGCAACACATCAGACATGAGTTAAAAAAATGTTATGCAGCAAATACTGAAGTAGATTCTTGAAAGGCTGCTCAGTGCTCATGTAAGCTTTTCCTCTCTACATTATAAAGAACCTTTCACAAGTGAAATGAAAATTTTAATTTAAAAATATTGATACGATTATTTATTACCATTATTAAGTAGACTGCAAAGTGCACAATTAAATACTATTGCTACTATTAAGGAAATTATATATAGCGCTTTCAAGGTAGGCTACTCAGAAATGCCTCCCAGCCCAACCACGGCTAAATACGACCGATCTGAGTTTAACTGGTCTGAAATGGACACGGGAATATTAAACCTCCTGACACTCACCGAAAAAGTCACCTAAAGATGCTACGCACACAATTATCTTTCATAGGCCAGTAACTGAACTCACCTTCGAGAAAATTTTCCGCCACAGCCTCGGCCGCTTCTTCTGCTTCCAGCGCAGCCACCTTGATGTTGTCCTGCAGCGCCTGTGGACTGAACATCTCGAGCAACTCGTCCTGTCTCTTGCTACTTGCGTCGAATTTATTCCGCAGCTCATTTAACTGGTCATACTGAAAGCAAACACAAACATGAGTAGGCCGTTACTCATTCAAACATCAGATCACCTTCAGATCGTCAGATTTCTCAGCAAAAAAACAAGATCAAGTGTTTTTAGTGAGACAAATACATGTGGTAACCCAATGGGTAGAGCAACTGGCTTCTAACTTGGACATTGTCTCCAATCATGCGGTCAAAGTGTTCAAACCTTGAGCAAGTGCCATTGCTATTGCATGATTTATTGATGATGGATCATGAAGAATGGCCAGCTAAATACAGTCATACTGCATTAGCAGAAATAACAAGAACAAGTATTCCACGTAATAATAATAATAACGACAATTTATATGGTGCCGTAACCATGATCCATGATCAACCATCAAATTCCATCCACATTAAAAAACCAATCACCAAACAATGTAAACCCCAGCTGTGCAAAATATAACCCCCCCCCCCAATACTCTTACAGCTACCTGGAAAACCATCAGACACCAATTAACCAAAAATGATCGTACATGCAGTTCTGTCAAGCAACATCCAATTCAGCCAATACCCAAAAGCAAAGTATTAAGGCAAAAATACTTAACAAATTAGCTATGTTGACAGCGAAGATATTTACAATTAACATACAGAACACATAAATATTTTTAACAAAGTTGACCTTTTAATGTTCAAAATTATGTATCAGTTGACTGCCTAACCTTTTCAAGAATAGTTCGTTTCTTTTCCTCGAGAAGCGCTTTCTTGGCTAGATTTTCTTCTGCCAAAACAGAAATTTATATGGTTTACAAACTCAGTAACAAAATAATACGGTAACATCAGGAGAATTCATCGTCGTCATTGTCATCATCATCATGCATAAATGACATCAATCTTGAAGTATACCATCCTAAAAGACACATGCATTGCCTATAAATAAGAGCAAATGAGATTATGCTAGTACTACACTCACTGGCTTGTTTCTCGAGCTGGTGCCGTATGAGTTTCCTGTAGACGTTGACCTTCTTCATCTGGGGAAGAGAGCAAGCCATTTCATAAAGCTTTGCATCGTCCTCCTTCAAGCTTTCAATTTCACTCAGACTAAAACAGATAGCAGAATAGAAAAGTGGAAAGAGTCAAACACCAACTGAATGCCAAGTTATAAACTGGAGGTCATGAGTGAACCAGTAAGAAATAATATTATAGTGAACAAATTAGGACAAATCAAGAGAAAGCTAGAGCTTATGGCATAACAATAGCTGTATCAACACTGATTCAACAGTGTATCATGGTGAAGAACATGAAAGAAACGATTTCAGACGATGTACGAAACGTAATAGAAGCATGTCGTAATTGTTAAGTTTAAGGGCATTTCAAAAACGCTCAGAATAATATTGTTACATTTTCATTTAAGACGTCTCAGACCTGTTCTGTGTTCCATCTTGTCTTCTGTTTTCACCATGCTGGTTCATGCTTTCATATGCTTCCTTTATTTGACAACTCTAGTGGTAATTCTCTTCTAACTGGTCTTCCCAAGGTTCATCTTCGCCCTCAAATTCTAGCAGGTAACCATCCTCTTCCTTTGCTTTCTCAAACATATTTAATCTCTTGTGACCTTGCACAATGAGAGTTCCTACGAATAGCTCACCCTACAATCCTACATATATAAACATACCTCATATTATCAAGCTGTGAAGAAATCGAACTGATATCGAAGAAGTCATAATTTGGAAATTCATGCTAAAACCAAGAAAAAAAACAAATATTCAAGCCAATTGTAACTGCCGTACAGGAAGAGGATCGTCATTGATAAATGTCCGTCAAATAAGATCCTACTACAGTAAGCTACAGTCACAGATATATGATCCCCTCCCGAATAGTCTCCAGAGAACATCTGAGGCATTGTAAATATTTTGAAAAAATGGCTGAGATGAGAAGAAGATTCACAGCTTTTACTAATTGAAGGTCATTTAAATTCTTCTGCAGCACAGACACCAATCATTGGTCTGTATGGAAGTTCTCTCTAAAAAGTATTCACAACACCTAAACAAAGTCAAAGATAATGTAAATGTCAAACGTGACAAAAAATCCTTTAGAGCAAGTAAGTATAACACCATGTAACACCGTCTGCCCATGAAAAAGCTACCAACCAAATTTGTTCGGTCAGCACTGTGACCGATATCGGAATACGACGGCTGAACAAAAGACTCGGAAGATGAACCATGTCGCGGCAAGTAGGAGGAAGGCAAAGCATTCTGTGTAGACCAGATAGATCTAAAGCAAAACAAAATCCTTATTATAGAGAATCAGAGACATTTTACTGTATGCAACATCTTGCAATAACAGTCCATGAAAGTTCCTTAGCATCATAGACAGAGAACTTTGTCCAAATATATCCACCAAAAATCAACCACAAAAGTTAACTAGGTTTAAATACTCGATGCAACCGAACCCTTTGAGACCAACTGGACAGAAAATCAGGCTGTAAAACAGCATAATTATTTAAACCCAAATGCTGAAAAACCTACTGATCTATCGTCATTTCCTGACAGGTTTGTAAAGAGAAGTTCTGTAAAAAGAACTTAGAAAGCAGTGAGCACACCTACAAATTCCAATTTAAAATAAATTTTATATGTATAACATTGGTGTGGCTGTGTTTACCTTCGTACACGATATCAATGAGCTGTTTATTAAATGCATAACAGCAAGGGATACAGTAATATTTCATCAGATGTTTAAAGATCGTATGCACACCTCTATAACATTCATGACCAAATTCAAAAGTTTTTCATACGTTGGCCTACAGGTCCCTCTGGTGCTGTTTTTCTCAGTACCTGTGGCAAGATCTACTTAGTCTCTCGATCCTTCAGTTCCGCAAAATTCTGAAGATTGTTTCAGTGATTAGGGAGAAGGCCTGGCAAACACCTAGTTATGATAACAATCAGAGAAATAAAATTATCTTTCACTGCCTGGAATTTACAATTTAGTACTTTAATGGAATTGCCTTGTGCAGTACTTTCTCCACACAGAACCTGATCAGTAATTGCCATTCACGGTGTAATTCTTTATCTCAACAAATTCTTAATCGTTGAGCAACAAATGTACAGGTCTTGGAAATAACAGTAATTAAAAACAACACTACAGAAAATAACTCACTGCGCTGACGTCATAGCCAATATTAACGGTGGATTGCGTCGGAATTCGTCGATGATTTCACGAATAACTTTACCGAGGTCGGAGTGCACCATAAACTGAAACAATAAAAAAAATTAAATCCACAATTAAAATGTTAGTAGCTAAGATAGTGATACACTAGCATCTCGTGAAAAAGCCACATCTTCTTTGAGAATTTTTATTTCTCTGATCATTATTTTTTTAACAGATCTCTCAGCCAAGCATGTATAAACTATACATATACACATTACACAACCAACTATTTTTTTTTACCTACTGAATTCTAATCATGTTTCTCCATTGGATAATGACATTTAACTTAGGTTTCACTTGAAGCCAACATCAGATGCCTTGTGCATCACGAAAATGGCAGCACCACAGAATTAATTAGATTCACTTATATCCGCTGTTATGTAACAACAGGAAATCTAGTGGTTCTTTGTCATTAAATATTAAGTCTTCACTTACATTGTTCACTCCTGAACAGCCAACGACCAGCATCTGTTCACTGATCCATGGATGACTGGCTTTCGGTGAAACACTGACTATTGGTCGCTCTTGTGGAAACTGTGGCGGCAAAGAACTGAAATGAAAAATCAGACATGCAGTTAACTCGAAATTGATAAGAAATTTATGTAATTTAGTCTGCCAGATGTAATGTCAGCCAGCTCACTTTGATATGGAAAATCAACTCGGCTAACTTAATTAACAGCATAATCTCAACATGACTATATGAAGTTAGCAACCTGGACTTCCAATCATCAGGCAAAATTCATGGCAGGACAGCCACTTGTTTTATAATTCTGGCACTTTCCGAACCCCATGGTGAACTTCGCTATGAGTGCACACACTGCACAGAATAAACACTGTCAGGCGGAAGAAAATGGGTAAATGAGAAGACTGGACAGTGGACACTCGCACTCATGCTAAGGCTAAGTAAACTGTGGACGTCAATACTTCATACTAATGGATGCCTATTAAGACAAGCTTAAATGACTTACCTAGAAATAATTTTCAATACATATCAAGTTCCTCATGAATATGATAATTGTACTGACAGTTGCATTCTTATAAAGACAACTGAAGTGCAAATATGATTTATACACCAGAGTCCTAAGAATGGTATTTCCTTCTATCCACCTACATTTTAAGGTAAAGTCCTGAGTTTTCATCCACTGTAATACGATATTCTTGATCTCGTAAGATTTCTGTAACTCTGCAACAAATGAAACACAAAAATTAAATCCATTAAATGTCACTGAATAACAGGAAAAATAAATTTACAATTGATAAATTAAGTACACAACTTACAGTAAGACAAACTTTACATTTAACAAAATGGACAACCCTTGTAATTAACATGACCGATGTCGTTGGGTGTAGACATTTTACCAACAAGTGACCAGTGAATAGCCAAATTCCAAATTTAATAAATGGGCATAACTATAGGATCACCAAGCTATTTTGTAAATAAAGACAGTATTACCAAAAATTTCTGTTGTTCATAGTGAATCACTGAATACCAAATCGCCAAAAAGGCAATAATGTCACATCGCCAAAAATCAGAAAACATGTTTAAGAGAAGGACTTAATAATTTTTCAGCTTTCGGCAAATACGATCAGTTTGCACTCTATTCACTTTCAACAATTCGGGTCGGCACTAGTTTTCGCCAAATTGAAAAGTTGGAAAAAACAGGAAAAATAAATTTACAATTTGGGTGTTGGCTGCTGTTGGCGATTTTGTTCATTTTGCAGTCTAATCGCATTTGGCGAATCAGGATTTGGTAGACCCCTTATCGACGTGGATAGTCATCTCGGTTTCTCCAGTAACTAATCGCAATCGTAAACTCGTAATTTCTACTGCTCGTAAAGTGCGTAGTCGCGGGAACCAGCTTATTCACAGGCGCTCAATCCAAAAAATGTCGACTGAGGTGGGGGGGGGGTCCAAGACTCGGACAGTCATGCAGTTGGTCAGACGGCTAGGGTGGATGATGTTTAGAGTTGAATTGGCGTGGGAGAAAGAGGGAAGCGGAGGAATCAGGATAGGATCACTGAAAAATCAATGCCTACCAACCTTCCGTCGATGCTTTTCAGTTGTTCAATTTGTCTGGATCTTAGAGCCTGCAACGCAGTCGGTTCTGGGATGTTACTTTTCTGAGGTCTAGACAACCAGTTGTTAAGTACATCCATCCTTGTCTGTACAAGCTACAGCGCTAAAGCAAAACGCAGTGGAAATTCCCAACACGGTAATCGAGTTCGTGACTAACACCTGCGGAAACTATTATTATTATATTAATTTTCTTAACATTAAAACATGTGACAAATAAGTGTGCTGTTAGAAACAAAACAACACGATAAGAATCCAACAGTAAGTCATTCTAAGGTTTTGCATGGATTTTGTTTTCACCCAAGTAGGCTATCGAGGATAGTTTATACACAGACTGGAAACTCAATGCATAAAAGTTGTGTCTCTAGTTGTTTTTGAACGATAATTAAGGTTAAGGAAATTTTACGTGTAATTTTTATAATAAAAGCATTCAACTAATTATATTTGTCCAATCACATTGCCGAATAATTATGTTTTCAAAGTAGACAATGCCTTTGGAAATTCAAAACATCATTTTTCGTATTAGAAAAAGAATTTGAAGTGGGGCGACATCTAGAATAAAGTCAGTAGTCCTACTCTATAATATTATCATCACCATTGAGATGTATAATATTATTTTATGTAAATATTACTTTCTTCGGTACCCGACGTTGCCCGGGAATTTTAAGTTTATCGCCTCACCCAGTCCCAACCGCCTATGCGGGACGGGTGCCTCCCACAGCGCTAATCCGGGATGCTTTCCCTGATAAATTTTTGTTGTTCGCCACACCCGCCTTACCACACTACACTCCACCTCCGTCCCTAACCCAACCCAAACACGCCTCTCCCACCCGTCCTCCACCCCTCCCCTACCCCGCCCACCTCAACCGTAGCTCACCCCATCCCGACCCAACCATAGCCTACATAAGCCTACTATTGCGATTGACTGGTCATACTAATTTATTAGGGTCAGATAGGCGAGGTCACTTAAGCTGAGCGATTTCTGCTATTTTTAAGGCAAATTTTAATAGTTTGGCTAATTAAATTTTGGTTGAGCACTGCAAACCAGAGACTGGTTTACCAAACTGATTATGAATGTATGTCGGATAACGTTGGGCCTAGACCTATCTAGCTGATGTCAGACAAATCCGTCTTAGGCCTATCTACAGGGTGGGCCAAAAAAGTGAGAACACCTTGTAGAATACGAGTTAGGGTCACCCGGGGTGTTATGGACACCCTGGGTGTTATGGCCACCCCTCTTCTACAGCTTAATATGATAATATAATAAACTCTAGTCTGTTTATAGCTCTATGCACATTCGTCCTTCACCTTTCAACTATAAACTGATGTTGCAATGGTAAAAATCAGATTTATACGCGTTGTTTTTCAAATTATCCGATTTCTATAAAATAGCTAACCCTGATTCAAAAAATTATATAAAAATGTGCCTTTTTTAGAAATTTTTTTGAAGTTGGCAGTTTTAAATATAGGCTATTTGACATTGTATATGAGTCTTTTATTTCACGTCATGAGCTTCCTAAACGTGAGAAAGCAACGATCCGATATACCATTGCTATTGGGGTGATATGGACACTGAGACACCGGGTTGATATGGACACTGTCCATATCACCCCGGCTGAATGTCCATACCTCCCAAGCTGTTTTTTAGGCCTACATAAGGAATGTTTTAGACAGATTTACTGCTGTTGGTATGGGCCTATAGTTTAATTGCTTTTTTATCATAGGCTAATTATTGCAAACAATGCTACGAGAGTTCCAAAATAGACACGTTAGGGTTCAGTGGTCTTTAGACAATGCCAAATTAGCAGGTGCACCAGTGATGCGCTGGATCTATCGTATGTGCCACTCAAAGTAGACCTACGTACAGTGCAGGAAGAGATCTGATATAACCTATCCCCGATGTCTGGGCATCTTGATGTACCGTGATGGCACCGGATCAATCCTATGTCTTATGTGGTATACCAGAGGAGCCACTGGGACCATCATCTGTCAGTTTTGCTGAACTTACCGGATGAGGCACTGGATTCATCATAATTATGTGCCACTCAATGTAGGTCTACAGGAAGAGCCATCTGGTAAATCCCCTATGTTTGGGCAGCTTAATGTACCGGCGATGGCATTGGATCTATTGCCCATGTCTACGCTACTCAACGAACCGGAAGATTTCCCAGGGCCAGCATCCATGTCCGTGTCTTCAGAGATGGACACAAAGTGTTGCCTTTTGTTCTAGTTACCAATGTTCTAATAAATTTAATGACTGTTTAATGTTTCTTAATAACTTTCATATCAATCAGGTGCTTTTGGATGATATCGACATTAGGGGGTGATATGGACACCCCATGTCCATATCCCCCCAATCCCGGGGTGATATGGACACAAAACAAAAATTATATTTTCGAATTTTTCACAAAAACCTGTTTATATTTTCCAGCTTTTAATAACGTTCCAAGTACCTCTCCTAGAGTACTTTGAAATAGAATATTCACATTATAATCTTTATTTAAAATTAAGCCGATAATAGCCAAAAGGCTTAAGGGGTCCATAACCCCCCGGTTGACCCTATTTACAAATATAATTCAATTAATTATATTGTTTTCAAATATTTTTGTTTGCCAAGTATTTAGCTTATCAGAAATCATGTTCAATGTGTCCTCCTTGCTTCTCAACAAGTTTTTCTAAGCGTCAACGCCACTCGTTTATGCTACTGCATGTCAATAAAACGCTGTCCCAGTTTTCTTCATTCTTCGAAGTTCGATTATTGCCAACTTGAGCTGCTCAACTGTGGTAAATTTTCGCCGAAGGTAGACTTTTTCTTGCAAAGCACCTCATATGGCATAATCTACTGTGTTTAAATCACAACTGTTCGGTGGCCACATGTCTGGCTCGATGAAGTTAACATTTTCCTGCCAAAGAAAGTTGATTGTATTTCTCGCTGTATGAAATGGAGCTGCATCTTGCTGCTGTAATGTCCAGTTATGGCGATCACACATCGCCTTGTCTCAGAACATGTCCACAATAATATTCACTGTTTACTTTGGCGCCTGGTTCAACGAACACAATATTAGTTTTGCCCATTCGAGACACACCAACTGATATAAAAGATACCGTGCGGCTGAAATGGTCACGTTCTTGTATGAGTCGACTTTCCTGAACTTACATTTTTCTTTGTTTCAACGGAATAAACAGTTAACTGGAGTGGCATCGGTGAATGTCTTTTCGTCGGTATACCAGATGCTTCGATCGTACACTTCTCTCATTAGGAAACCGCTCATGTAGCTGCCGACTGCGTTGCAAGCGTTTCAAAATGACATTTTCATTGAGCTTCTGCCCGATTACACGCTTGTACGCTTTGAGTTGTAAATTTTGCTTGAAAATGCGTCAAAATAAAGACATCATGTAGCTAAATAGGTAAGTAAGTGAATGAGTAAACAATTAAAGCTATTGTGGATATAGTGAAACAAGTTTTGATGCAATTATATCACTTTTTACGCGATGTTCTCACTTTTTTGGCCCACCCTGTATAGTTGTGCAATAGTCGTTATAGCAAAGATCTTAGTCTTCGAAGATTGCTCAAGTATAGGCCTAGTCATAGGCCCTATATTATTATGGTTATTTTTATTTATTTTTCAACAGTTCTCATATATATATATATATATATATATATATATACCGGGTGGCGCATAAAAAACGTTCCCAAACTTTGTTAATCTGGCAAATATCTAATTTCAGAGATATCAAATATTAATTTACACCAAAATGTTAAGCAATCATTTCTGTGCACACATGTCAAATTTCAAGAGAGTATGTTTATTATATCACACTCTGCGGCAAGGTTATAACGTCGTACCTGTTAAAATATTTTGCACAAACCTACGTCATTAAAAACGTTCCCAAATTTGTTAACCTGGCAGGCTGGCAATTAAACAATTTTAAGATAAACTAAATCATAGTACACCAAGCTAATCATAATTCATATTTGTACAACACAGCCAAATTGTAGCCCAAAATACTCAACCGTTTGAGAGAAATTGTTGTTAGAACTGTATGACCCGTTGCCAAAATTTTGCACAGTTTTTTATGACGATGTTTTACGCGAGAAAATGTTTGATTGATCCTCCGCTAAGTCCGCTTTCTCTTGTAACGACCCTTAAACGCTATTTCCACTGTCCTGTTGACTTCTGTAGGCCTATTTGTGTGTCGTCTAATAGAGACCATTAATTTTTTTTTACTTCAATGACCTGCTTAAGTTTGTCAGCATTTATAAACGGTTTTCTGCGACCAGCATACACGTTACACAAGCTCCTTTAGGGCGCTCCATGCATAGTAGACCATAGGATTTAGATCGGGAGAGTTTGGAGGCCAGGCATCACTGTGGATAAAATAAGGGATGTTTGCTTGAAGAAATTGCTGATCCAATATGCAACGATGTGAAGGAGCACTGTCTTGTTGAAAGATGTAGGCTTAATTGTCATCAGGATTAAGTCTACGTACTAGGCCTATACGACGTTCGGGAATGAGCTTATCGCGTAACAAGCCAACGTAATAGGCCTACAGTAACTGTCCATTGACTTTGGTTTTCCGAGGATCAATGACGATGATGTCTGTTTTACCGTGCATCGAAACTCCAGCAGATGCCAATAACTTTTTTAGAGAAACGACTAGTCTCATGATAAAGTCTTACTGGCGCAATTGAAGACTTTCGTTCGCGGCGAAATAAATGACGTAGTTTTGTGCAAAATATTTTAACAGGTACGACGTTATAACCTTGCCGCAGAGTGTGATATAATAGACATACTCTTTTGAAATTTGACATGTGTGCACAGAAATGATTGCTTAACATTTTGGTGCAAATTAATAATTGATATCTCTGAAATTAGATCTTTGCCAGGTTAACAAAGTTTGGGAACGTTTTTTATGCGCCACCCGGTATATATATTGCTATAGGCGAGCCTATGCGGATTTCGAAATTGCAGTCGTTGTAGCCTATTACAGATGAAGCTGACTCGACTCGCAGTCTCGCACGCTCGTCTGTAGCCTGGGATTATTGACGTATAGGCCTACGTATGCCAACACTTAAGTATGCCTTATTAACATATTATTTTACAGTGTCTGGATGTTGCCTATGAACATTTAAATATCCGAACAAACTCAAACTAGGCTATAGGCTCACCTTTTGAAGACTTCTTATCCTGACTCGTTTGAGACTCGATCCGCCTTCCAATTATATTCATCATTCATTCAGCAAATTAGTAGGCTAAACCTATATAGGACCTAAGCTTAAATTATGCACAAATAGGCCAATATAAATGATGGGTCAACTGAAAAGCCTACACGTATACAGCCTATGTGTATAATGGGTCTGAAATACATTTTGGGATATGACTTCATTCAGCCGTAGTTCTACTGACATTTTGTTTTACCGCAAGTCGTCGTTTGAGTACTTTTTCCACATGTAGGCCTACAGTACAGTGGTCTATGTAGCGTACCTTTAATAATTATGTAGTATGGCTATGACGCCTAATGCTGCAAACATTAGGCTATGTTGCGTCTCTGCGCGTAAGTCCAAAATATAGACCAAAGACACAAGTTATCATAGACTGCACCGAATTTCATATTTTATTTCCGGATATCTTCTTTAGAAAACACTCATGCCTAATGATACATCTATAGGCACTATTACGCAAATAGCATAAGAGTGCAATTTGACAGTCACTGTTCTCTTTCTAAAGCTGCGCGATGCCTGCTCCAGCATGCCCAGGGTTTAAAGTGCATGGGGAAACGGTCATGCATGGACGGCGTCCAGGCGCTCATTTTAAAAACTCAACGCCGTCCTGTCACTTTTATATAATTATTGACAGCAGAGCAAGAAGTGATGGGCGAACAGGCACTTCTTTTTCTACACTTTAAGCACTGATCATGCCAAATAATCTGTAAAATTATACTTATAGAAATCTATTATAGAATAATTATAAAATGATAGTTATAGAATACGATAATAATTAGAGATGATAGTCTATTATAGAATAATTAAAGCATGCATAATGGCGCTCAGGATTGCTCCAGAGACGTGCAGAGCAGTGGTGTAGTGGGGGGAACGCGGGGGATCGCCGTTCCCCCACTTTGTTCCAGGGATAATGGAATATTAATAATAATACTACTACTAATAATATTATTATAAAGAGCGTTCCCCCACTTCATTTTTTAGGACGACACTACTGGTGCAGAGACTCCTGAGGCAGAGAATGACTGATATCTGGTGTAGCGGGTTAGTTGATATGGGAAAAGTCGCGGAGATGTTTGGACTGGGAGTCGTCTACAATTCACTCTATTGCACGGAGTGAGTTACATGTACACAGGTTAGTGATAAATTTGAGATCACTGGCAGGCTGCAGCTCCCTCTCCCTGTCCATGTCCCTGTCCCCTATATACCCTCCTCTCCTCCTCTCCTCCTCCCCCTCTCCTCCTCTCCCTCCCTCCCTGCCCCTCCCTCACTCGCTCCCTCCCTCCCTTCTCTGTCTGTCTGTCTCTCTCTGTCTGTCTGTCTCTCTCTCTCTCTCTTTCTCGCTGTTTGTACATTTCTCTGTATTCCTCTTTCTATCTCTGTATACATGCGTGTCTCTTTTTCTCTGTATGTCTTCTTCTGTCCGTCAATCAGTCTCCCTCTCTTTATCCTTTCTGTCTGCGTCCTCTTTATGTCCACCAGACACTCAATCACACACGCACGCGCACGTGCACTGTCTCTTTCTCTGCCTCTGTGTCTGTCTGTCTGTCTATCTGTCTGTTTATCTGTCTCTGTGTCGCCTCTCTGTTTACTCGTTGTGTCTTTGTCTTTTGCTTTCTGGCCAACGTATAACATGTAGGCTAATTGTATGGGGTCAGCCTATAGGCTAACGTGACACTGAAAATGAAGTCGCTATCCATGGAGTCTTGTTTGCTGACACATTTGTCGAAGATCATCGGAAACCGTGTATTTTGTATTCATTTCTTTCGCACTCATTCGCTCCCTATATATACGCTGCATGCATTCGCATAGACTCTACCACTGTCCCACTTTCCTATCTTTACACACAGAATATCTGATTACCAGCCACTCCTTCTACCAGACACCAGTCGATCAGTCATCACTGTAGTATGTAGAAGGACCAGTAGGCCGCGTTGAATATTACAAACAGCAAGGGAAAGAGAAGTCGCGAGCATTTGTCTATTCTGTTGACATCTGAGAACGTCGGTAGAAGTCCTTCCTCCTTCAAGTCATCCGATTTCTTCTTCAAGGCAGCCAGGATGTGTTTGCGTCTCTGAAACGTCCCCGTTACGTTTCGTCTATGGCGTAGAGTGTACAGCAGGCCCCGGCCGCAACCAGTGGCGCCGCCCCGCGCCTGGTATCCAAACTGCGGAACGGCCGCTTGCATGCGGAACGGAAGGTATCCCGTGATGCAATCGTCGCTTTCGATCGGCCTTAGCTGCTGCTGCTGCTGTTGATTATCGCAGGTGTGGGAGTGGTGATGATGGTGATGGGTGCAACGGGTTGAATGACGTCGGATGGCGCAGCTGCTGCTGCTGCTGTTCGTCTGGAATCGGCTGCGGAGGCTGAGTATTGGAGACCATCTTTCGTCGTGGAATTTTTTAGAAGAATTCTGAATTAAATAGAAGTTGAACAGTTCTTTGTTGTAAAAGTTTAGCAGGCGCTATAGCACCGACAACTCTGTTCATGATCGTCGTCATCGCTATCATCATAATCATCATCATCATCATCATCATCATCGTAATTATCATTTTATCATCATCATATTCATCATCATCATCAATAATTCGTCATCATCATCTTCGGAGGACAGGAAAAAGTGGCGAAGACATGTCGATGAAGCGACCAACCCTCGAATCGAGGAAGGTTAAAGACAAGACAAGACATCTTCGTCATCATCATCATCATCGTCTTCATCATCATCATCGTCATCGTTATCATCATTATCAACGCCATCAATCATCATCAATCATCATCAATCATCATCATCATTTTATCATCATCATCGTCATCATCATCATCATCAGCAGCAGCAGCAGCATCAGCGTCAGCATCATCATCATATTTATCATCATCATCATCATCAATAATTCGTCATCATCATCTTCATCATCATCATCATCATCGTCGTCGTCGTCGTCGTCGTCGTCGTCGTCTTCATCATTATCATCATGATCATCTTCATCATCTTATTGATGATGGTCTTCTGGAAATTATAATATTAAACACTGTAATTATTTTTATTATTGTGGTTATCGTTATTGCTGTTGTGGTGTTGGTGTCGTCGTTGTTGTTATCATTATTACTATTATGTTTATACCTAAGGAATCCTAATATAATTATGTCAAGTGTTGCTCTACCTGAGCCTGCTCCAGTTTGAGAATTTCTTTGAGTCGTTTCGACTTTCGTTTCGCTCGTGCTCCCCAGTATCTGTAGTTGACTGCGGCGTACTCGAGCAGACCAGCGAAGACGAAAATGAAGCAGACGACGAGATAGACGTCTATTGCTTTGATGTAAGATATCCGAGGCAACGAAGAACGCACACCGGTGCTGATCGTTGTCATCGTCAGCACTGTTGTGATACCTGCACAGTTGGGATACGAAGAAAGTATACCCGCTCGTTTACGAAAATTATTATGTTTATCTTTTTGTAATAATTTCTATGTTTATCTGTTTGTAATAACTTTTATGGTTAGGCCTAGGCCTATATGTTTATAGTTATAATAATTATTATGTTTATCTGTTTATAATAATTGTTGTGTTTATCTGTTTATAATATGTTTTTCTGTTTTTAATAACTATTATGTTTATAATTATGTTTATAATAATTGATGTGTTTATCTGTTTATAATGATTAACATGTTTGTCTGTTTCGTTTATTAGACGCTAATCATAATTATGCCGGGTTCAGACAACGTACACATTGAGTGATGGTCTGATGGAATTGTCTTGATTACTTTAGCGAAGGAACCTACGACCTATAGAATGGCAGTCTCGCACTCAAAGCTCCCTTTAAGGTAAATCGGCAATTATTGGCCTGCAGGACAATTATGCCTAATAGCTAGAATCCACTATCATCAGTACGAATGGCGTCTGAAGTTGAGGTAATTGAAAAAAGAAGCAATAATTTTTGTGCTTTGAAAAAAGTGCTCTTCGTTTATCGTAGGAACATGCATGATTATATTTCTTTAAACAAATATATATATAACGGATAAAGGCTTACCAGTTTAGTTGTTTACAATGCGTGACATGGCATCTGAGTCCCTGTCAAGTGTGAGAGGCTACAGTAGCCTAAGTGTTTAAAAGAGTGAGAAGAAATAAGTCTCACTAGGATTTTTACTCTGATAGGAATCTGACTGGTAACTAAAGTCCAATAGGGGCCTACACAGTACACATGTGCAAAAGTTGTGTACAGAATAAAGTGAAATGAATGATTTCGAATAATATAAATATTATGTGCGTTATGAACCGGTCGGTTCACAGAAGGGAGCCATCGTATGGTTAGGTGCTAATAAGTCAACTCAGTGCACTGGTTTGGGTCCATGATTGCTGTCGGCACCAAGACCATGCAGACGACACGCTGGAAAAGTCTATCCACTTTCACGCGCCTCTGAACTAAAAGTGGAAGTCGCTAGCATCGCTTGAATACCCAATGACCGCATCTCGAAGTCAGTGAAGCGATAAATTGGGTTTACTTTCTACTGATTTCTAATCAGACGGAAGTTGCAGCAATAACTCACCAAGGGCGACTCTGGCCGAGGTAGCTTCGTGGTTGATCCAGAAAGAGACCCAGGACAGCATGACGATTAGAATTGAAGGCAGATATGTTTGAAAGATGAAGTAACCGATGTTTCGTTCCAGTTTGAAGCTTACGGAAAGTCTCTGGTAGCTGCCTACAAATTATAATAATATACAACGCAAGTCAGATCAGCTACGAAGGGCTATGAACAACAACTTTTATTAACACGTAACAAATGAAGCCTGAGGGACAGTACATGATGTCATTGTTGTGAAGTGCCTACGACTTCGTTCTTTTATGCCTCGGCATAATGAAGTACACCACTCGCTGTCAATTCTCTCCTCTGCCATATGCACCTGAACAGTGTACAATCGGTGTACTCATTGAACAGTGTACAGTCGGTGTACTCATTGGACAGTGTACAGTCGGTGTACTCCTTGGACAGTGTACAGTCGGTGTACTCATTGAACAGTGTACAGTCGGTGTACTCATTGGACAGTGTACAATCGGTGTACTCATTGGACAGTGTACAGTCGGTGTACTCGTTGAACAGTGTACAATCGGTGTACTCATTGGATAGTGTACAGTCGGTGTGCTCATTGGACAGTGTACAGTCGGTGTACTCACTGGACAGTGTACAGTCGGTGTACTCACTGGACAGTGTACAGTCGGTGTACTCATTGAGCAGTGTACAGTCGGTGTATTCATTGAACAGTGTACAGTCGGTGTGCTCATTATAGCTGAGTTGACTGATACACAACGTGATTGTAACAGTTGAAACATGAAACCAGTGGCGCGATTTATAGTCTTCGATCGTGGCTGCAGACATTAACGCTTTATCCCCCGCAGCCGTTCTGTTCTGTAGCCCCATTCTCGATACTCACACTTTGCCCAAAATAATTATGCTCTTTTTATTACACGCATCCTGACGGCGCCCGTCATCAAAGTTCAGATATAAAATATGGACGCTGTGTGTCGCTAGTTGCCACATTTAGTGTTAGTGACAGCATCGAAATTGCATCAGTGTTTGTAATCGTGTGTGCGTATATATTATATATTTATAATATATATATTATATATACATACATACGCGCGACTTATATATATATATTATTTATATATATATTTATATATATATTTTTATATTTATAATATATATATATTTATATATAATTTATATATATATTTATATATAATTTATATATAATTTATATATATATATATGCATGAGATGGTCGACTGATCGATTTCTGTCAGTCTCTGGGGGTCGTTGTTGTCACCGATGTCACCAGCAGACGAATAAAAGTCGGAAGCACTCACTGCACGGCGCTGCTGCTGCTTTCAATAGGTCCGTGGGGTCCATCGTATACATGTACGTCTGTCGGTTGAACCTCATTTATAAGTGCTCCAGCAGCTGCTGCAGCTGTCTCTCTGTTTCTCTTTGTCTACACAATAATATATTATACTGAGTATATCGACTGGTTCTCTGTCTTTCTTTTCGTCCGTCTCTATGTCATAATGTCCACCCTTCTTTTCAGTTGAATTACTTATTTTAACGACTGTTTTTCAATGACGTGTACTTGTTTTGCTTTATTTGCAAAGTCAATATCTCGCCTGCAGTTCAGAATGACGTCATCAGTGACATCACGTGTCTGCTACTGTAGTATCAGATTTACACTTTGCAACTGCAAGCATAGATGCCACCAGATCTGTCGACTTTTATATCTGGTTTTCAGAACTGTGAGATAATATTCTGCACCTTTCTCGTGTACAATATTTTTCTTTAATTTAACGTGTCTGTATGCTTCGCTGTCATATAAAAAAGTCAACAATAATACAATTATATTCTGTGAAATATATATAATATTCCTCCTTCTCATAATATCATTCCTATTCCTCCTTCTCCTCATACCATTCCTAATCCTCCTCCTACCATTCCTATTCCTCCTTCTCCTCCTACCATTCATATTCCTCCTTCTCCTCCTACCATTCCTATTCCTCCTTCTCCTCCTACCATTCATATTCCTCCTTCTCCTACCATTCCTATTCCTCCTTCTCCTCCTACCATTCCTATTCCTCCTTCTTCTCCAACAATTCAACTTTGCAAGCGACCGTATTCTTTACTAAATACAGATGTAGAGGTTACATGAAGGTGGTGCTTCAGTTCTATCGATTGCGCCACTTCGATTGCTAATAAACCGAATGCATGCTGACTAGGTTCTGAGTGCGGCACATGCACGCCCTCCTTGTCCTTGGATCCGATAGGCCTATTACTATAGCCATGGAGCTTAGCCACTCCTTGCAGTCGTAACGGCATCCTGCGGAATGAGACTGGTACAGTGGTACAGTGGTACATTGAATCTTCTGAAATTCCTTTCGAACAGCAATATCGTGCACTGATTGCAACTTGCTGTAGGCTACTTGATTTAATTCATCGTTCAATCGCTGTCCTTATCCAACGCATCAACGCCAGGAATTTCTGATGGGGAGAGGTTATGGCCGGATACTTGTTTTTTCTTATATAATTGGACAAATAATCTTTAAAAACGTTTTTTCCTAAGCCAATGGGGGTTTTATCCATCCCTTGGCTATAGTAGCCTATACGCCACTGCCACACACCCATGCGAATACGGAAATATTGGGGCTACCCACAATATACAGTCCTGCTCCCATATTATTCGACCTAGTTTCATCTTCAATGGAAAATCTTCTGTTGTAAATGCTAAAACTAGAAAAATCTGGCAGTATTGAAAATCTGTAATTTAGTTATGCTAGCTTGTTTCCGTAATTAGCATAATCCTTATTAGATACAAACGATTATATCGACATTAATTTTATATTTATAAACACTGGCAGATAGACTTAATACGCAAATAATATGTCGGCAATATGCTATAATAGTGTTAGTCTTAGACTTTTGTTAGCGTTTCATCTCGTAGACCTAAATCGTGTCTTCGAAGTCTCTATACGCAGCCAATCGTAGCCTATATGAGCTGTCAGAATGATAATTGTGTAGAATCCACAAACTCCTTCATAATGGGAATATCGATAAAATAAATCTTAGAAAACGGCTCCTATCTCGAGTCGTCGATTCACCGAAATTATTATGAGTTCTCAGAATAATAACAATAACAATGATAATAGGCCATAGTTACAGAAATGATAGCAACAATAACAATAACAGCAGCAGCAATAAAACGCATAAAATCCAAAACTAATACTAATTCTAATAACATTAATAACATTCCTCTTTGGCCTTCCAAGTCAATATCTTCTACTTAAGCTGCTGTGTCCCCACACCACTAACTCCTTTCGACAAACTCACGATACGTGGGGCGGAACAGGGTGAGAATTGCTGGGGATTTGGGGATTTCAACCCCAGTCTTTTTTACACCAAATATTAAAGTATTTTTTCATACCCCAATTCCAAGTGTATCATAGTACAACCCCCAGTTATTTTTCCACAATTCTCACACTGGGGAGCAGCATCAATTGTGACGGAAGATGCAAGAGCAATACTAGTTTTAAATCGTCACGCGTGGCGGTGTTCTATTCTTATCTGGCTCACACACTCACACTCACACACGCACACACACAGTGTACACTACACACACACACAGTGTACACACTCACACACACAGTGTACACACTCACACACACTCACACACACAGTGTACACACTCACACAAGCGCGCACACACAATGCACACACTCACACACGCACACACACTGTACACACACTGTACACACGCACGCACGCACACACAGGCACAAGGCACTTTTATCCTTTTGGACAAGACGCTGCAACACTTTCTGCTGCTCTTTGTCTGCTCTTTGAAGCCCTTCAGACCGTTCGTCCTTGAATCGCACAATCACTTGATAGATTGACAAATAATGGTTGCTAAATAACAACGATTCTTTTCTTCCCCACACTCGTCAAAACTTCTACACATCCTGTGCTGCTTTTCTTGTTTTGGTCAGCCATAATTATATTATATCCACGAGTTAGCGATTTCCTACCAAGTAGATTAGTTCCATTCGACATGTGTCTGTTCTGGTGGTATATGGCTACAGGCTACCCTCCAATTCACAGCAGAATCCACGTCTGAACGAGGTATAATACGCCTATTCGTCTGCGGTCATAATCTCTCCAGTCCTCTATAGATGCTCAGGGTGTGTATGTACACTCTTCCACAGATCCACATCTTTACGATGCACAGTCACACCGTGCACACTGATGGCCGGTGAATCCTGATCTCGAATCCTGACGAAACCCTTATTTGTAGACGATCAACATACAACACAAGTTACAATCACTTTCAAAGATTCTTCTATCAAAGTTGGAATGATCTTGAAGGTCACTTCCTGAGTTGCGGCAGATCTCAAAGCTTCAATCAATGATGAATACAATCAGACACATCGTCGACTGAAGACCAATGCTTCTTGATTCGTTGTAGGCCACGCCAATCTACTTTTGTTCGTGGTTTGAGACTCGACGATGAGGCCATTGGAATAGCAGCGGGCCTTTGTATAGGAACTGCATTGTGCGAGAAACCCGCATACCTCTGCATACGGCACTATTGTTGTTCCTGCTGTGTCCCGTTGACCGTCCTTGTCGCACAGACTCATGAGCGCCTCTGAGTAGGCTTCTCTGAAGGGGCGCTATATAAGTTTTCGGAATGAATGAATGAATAACAGTCTTTTTTAAAACAGTGCTTTAGTCGTGCAGGTTTTTCCTCTATTTCAGTACCATCCAGCGTGACTTTGAATCAACTTCTGACTCTTTTGACGCTTAAATATATGTATACCCTAATCATAGGGCACCACAGTTACAGACACCTTGGCTACTTTCTTCCTTCAACCGACTTCAGTTAGGCCTACGACTGCTGGGCGACAGATCTGACAGAGCTCTTGCTAAACACAACACTTTCCTAGCTGCGTTAACTTGGCTATAGTATAGATCTAACCTTTGAAATCTTGCTCATGATCTCATACTCTAATGGTTCAATTAATTATAGTCCTATCATCTTACGTTCAACATCGATTGGAACTCGGCCTATACTTACATTTCTGGCGATAGATAAATGACCCAGTGGCTTGTTTCAGTGCCTCTGCCTGATATAAGGTCTGCGTTTTGACGCCTTTTTTCTGCGTCGCATTGCCATGTCCTTGTCAGAACTGAATTATGAGACTTAAAATGGTTCCCGGACAATTCGGAGCGGGACAATTGGGAGCGGACAATTCGGACCGGACAATTGGGAGCGGACAATTTGGAATCGGACAATTTGGAGCGGACAATTCGGAGCGGACAATTCGGAGACGGACAATTTGGAGTAAATTCTGGAGCGGACAATTCGGACCCAGACAATTCGGAGCGGACAATTTGGAGCGGACAATTCGGAGCGGACAATTCGGAACCGGACAATTCGGACCGGACAATTTGGAGCGGACAATTTGGAGCGGACAATTCGGAGCAGGCAATGCATAACAGTCAAAATTAATGATGGAACTCAGATTTTCATACCCATCTCCATCACCCAAATAGACCTACAGGAGGCTTTACTTTTTCCTGCCAGGTGTCTTAATACTTTTCATTATTCCAGGAGTTCTTTGCACTGGGACTGGAAGTGCCTCTGATTAGGTTGTGCCGGTACTGTGAGAGGCTCTTAATAAGTCCAAAAATAGAATAGAATAGGTTGACCGGATGGACCACTGGACATTAGAGTCAATACTAAAATTAGTCAGCTTAGCACCCCACCGTCTCTCAGTCTGCGTATGTAGGCTACGTCTACTTGTTCGTATTAATGATGGAACTCAGATTTTCATACCCATCTCCATCACCCAAATAGACCTACAGGAGGCTTCTGATAATTTTACTTTCAAATGTGTTATATTAATATGTTTGTCAGACAGTATGAACACGTTGTTTAGTTAAGTTGCACTATGTTCAGGTTGTGTTTGATATGCTCCAAGGAAATAAATAAACAAATGTCAAATGTCAAATGTCTTTTGCCCGTTTGTTTTCGATGATTTGGCAGTAGTCATAGGGCTCCTGCTTTAAGCTAGATTTAAACCTAAGTTGCAGTAAAATATATTAATAGTTTAGCCATAATCAGAAACCTGACTAACAAGCATAAAGGAATAGGACTATGGTTGTAAGGAAACTGCAATGATTTAAATGAGCTGCCTATAAATTGGTAAATTAGTGCATTTAACTAATAATTTCAGTTGCTTAGTTTAAGCTTTGAAGGCAGGGTCTTGAAGATCGTAGGACGTTTGTTTGGTGCCGTATAAGTATTTTATTGCCACACAGTTTTTAATCGACGCAGGCATGTGATGTTTCTGATGTTTCAATTCGACACAATTATTTTATATACACTCCGAATTGTCCACTCCAAATTGTCCGGGCCCGAATTGTCCGGGTCCGAATTGTCCGGTCCGAATTGTCCGTCTCCAAATTGTCCGCTCCGAATTGTCCGCTCCAAATTGTCCGCTCCGAATTGTCCGGGTCCGAATTGTCCGGGTCCGAATTGTCCGCTCCGAATTGTCCGCTCCGAATTGTCCGTCTCCGAATTGTCCGCTCCAAATTGTCCGTCTCTGAATTGTCCGGTCCGAATTGTCCGCTCCCAATTGTCCTGCTCCGAATTGTCCGGACACCCTTAAAATGACCGTAGAAAAACATATCAAATAAGATACTGTTACTATGTTAATACAAAAACAACAATATTTCAAATTAAAATGCCTCTGATGACAATGATAATCGTAATAATAATGCCAATCATAATCATCATTTTGGGCTATCATTAGCCTATGTATAGCCCATTGCTATAATATTATGAAACTGCAGTCCGCATTATTTTGCCTGCTTCGATCTGCTTTTCCTCTGGCGAGCATAATGAACGTACTACGGTTGTGTGGTTTTCATATCATATACATGTATTATACATGGCTAATTATAATTAGCAACCGTTAAGCCTTTCACAGTTGAAGACCAGCTATAGTGTTTGATGACAGCAGACATTGTTGGGCACAGACCACTTTCACTTTCTTACAACGATGAACCTCACTGTGGTCTGCAGCTGATAACAACGTTATTGGTCTACGTCATTTGTAGCAATCAAATAAATAATCTGGCTCAAGGGCGCCGTGCATGGATGATGTTTTCCATTACAGGCGGCACTACACTAGACAATTTATGCATTGGACAGACGTCATTTCCGGCCTTCGCTTCGATGAACGCCATTGCTTTACGCTTTTTTCTTATAGCTGCGGTTGGATTTATCCCTTATATACACTGGGATGTAGGCGGTCTTCGGTATATAGACTATATATATATTATATATATACATGCCATTCATTCATTCATTCATTTCAAGAATTTATATAACGCCCCTTCAAGAAATTCACTGAGAAGCGCTCAAATCCACTCAGAAGCTTTTAAACTATTTTTTACATGTATAATTGTAGCCTATAATGCCCTATATAATGCATACATGTACATATATATTATATACATACATGTGTGTATACAATACATGTATGGTCTGAGTGTGTTCGCATTGATGGAAGTGATCTTAGTGGAATGATTGCAGTCTGCACGTGCTGCAGTCTCCATGTTTCCACGAATCCATTTCTTTGACCAAATAATTCACATCTCAATATTTTCTCGTTATTAAGCATGTTCGCCAAAAACACATCAACAGAGGCAATTGACATTAACCAGTGTCTGAATCGGCGCTATATAATTATGCCATCGGTGAACCATAATTGCGATGACTGCCACTTGGCTGGCGATGCTGCTGCTGCTGCTGCTGCTAATGCTGATAATGATGTCTACAGTGGCAGGCAACGGCCTACTAAATTTAGTAGGCCGTGGGTAGCGCCGCAATAGCCTAGGTTGCCGCAAGTCAGATTGACCTGCCTCTTTTGCTCTTGACCTGCTTTATGACCCGCCAATTTAAAAAAAAATTCTTAATAATTTTATCATTATCTTCTTTAAATTTAACTTATTCGACCTGCTGAATAACTCTTATGACCTTGACGCGACCTGCTGAAACCTTACACATTTCCCTCCTTACAAGACTAACAGACTAATTGTTTACAAGACTAACAGACTAATTGTTTACAAGACTAACAGACTAATAGACTAACTGTTTAGAAGACTAACAGACTAACTGTTTACAAGACTGACGCACTAACTGTTTACAAGACTAACAGAGCTTAACGAATTGCGTGCGGGTTCATCGTGTGACAGTTCGGACGCAGATGGTATGTACAGCAATGATCTTAATGGCGTAAAAATAATGGATTCTACTAAACGTACATGTCAGAAAGAACAGATTTATAACAAAGAAACCCGCATTCATTCATTCATTCATTCAATTTATTCATTCATTCATTCGTTCGTTCATTCATTCATTCATTCATTCGTTCATTCATTCATTCATTCATTCATTTATTCATTCATTCATTCATTTATTCATTCATTCATACATTCATTCGTTCGTTCATTCATTCCTTCATTCATTCATTCATTCATTCATTCATAGATTTCATATAACGCCTTTTCAAGAAACCTACTTAGAGACGCTCCCAACCCAGCCACATATAAAAAAGAAGTAGAATATGAAAGACTTATAAAAAGGCAGAGTTATTTAGCCTATAATATAGGTCTAGACATCAATCCTCAGGGGCTTAGGATAATGGGAGGTCATTCCAGATGGCGGAACCCATGTTACCGAAAGAGTTTACTGTATAGCATAAGACTGTCTCTCATAATAATGTTAGAACAATTTATAACTGTATCTATACTATGATTAACATTTTAAAAAATGCTTACCGGTTACAATGAAAGACTTACCGGTTACAATGAAAGACTTACCGGTTACAATGAAAGACTTACCGGTTACAATGAAAGACTTACCGGTTACAATGAAAGACTTACCGGTTACAATGAAAGACTTACCGGTTACAATGAAAGACTTACCGATTACAGTGAAAGACTTACCGGTTACAATGAAGGACTTACCGGTTACAATGAAGGACTTACCGGTTACAATGAAAGACTTACCGGTTACAATGAAAGACTTACCGGTTACAATGAAAGACTTACCGATTACAATGAAAGACTTACCAGTCTGCGTTGTGCTATAGATGCGTTTACGATAAACTGTCGTCGTTGAGCGTTGTGCTGGCGCTGGAATGAAACGTGAAAAAACTAGTCCTTATCAAACAATTTGGAGTAGGTTAGATTAAAACGAGAATTGGAAGGGAAAGAAAATGTTGTGCAGTTCTAAAAAAATTCCAGGCTAGGCCTATTTACGGTGTTAACTAAATCATAGCAACTGCCAGCAATTCATTTCAGACAACATGGCGTCATATCGCCGTGTATATACGACGTCTGCGCTACTCTTCGTATTATTTTTGTTTGGTGGTTTCTTCATGGTGACGCTCGCTCTACCATAAAGCGGAAGTGATTGGTTTCGATTCAAGGTCTGATCCTGACACGTGATGGTGCACTGGACAGTGGCAACAGAAGGAAGAGGAGGACGAGGACGAGGACAAGGAGGACGAAGACTAGGAGGACGAGGACGAGGACGAGGACGAGGAGGACGAGGAGGAGGACGAGGAAAAGGAGGAAGAAGGAGGGAGAGGAGGAAGAGGAGGAGAAGAATGAGGAGGAGGAGGAGAATGAGAAAGAGGAGGAATAGGAGGAGAAGGAGGAGGAGCTCCGAACAGTCAGATATTTTTATGGAGAGAAGAACCGTTTATGTGTTTGAAACGGAGTATCGAGAAATATGCTGTGGGTTCGAACATATGGCACCTGAGTTCCGGGGTGAAGTTCAGAGGAACATAATATAATGTGGACCAAGTGAAAACTGCGTCTCCTCCTCCTGAGATCATCGCTTCGTTGGAAAATTATCGTCTGAAAAAATCTTTCGACGTTTGCTGAACAGGATCAGTGGAAAGAGGAGGAGGAGGAGGAGGAGGAGGAGGAGGAGGAAGAGGAGGAGGAGGAGGAGGAAGAGGAGAAGAAGAAGAAGGAGGAGGAGGACGACGACGAGGAGAATGAGGAGGAGAAGGAGAAGAAGGAGGAAGAGGAGAAGAAGAAGGAGGAAGAGGAGGACGAGGAGAATGAGGAGGAGGAGGAGGAGGAGGAGAAGGAGAAGGAGAAGAAGAAGGAGGAGAATGAGGAGAATGAGGAGGAGGAGGAGGAGGAGGAGAAGGAGGAGGAGAATGAGGAAGAGGAGGACGAGGAGAATGAGGAGGAGGAGGAGAAGAAGGAGGAGGAAGAGGAGGACGAGGAGAATGAGGAGGACGAGAAAAAGAATGAGGACGAGGAGAATGAGGAGGAGGAAGAGAAGGACGTGGAGAATGAGGAAGAGGAGACGTATAGATGTAACACCTCGTGATGACAGGTCCAGCTGAACTGCTGCTCTTTTGAATGACCATCAACAATAATTATTACTAAACTGTAGACTCATCGTCATCGCTTAGCAAGCGACAGCGATCTGCAGTTCCGAACTCTCACACCGATACATAATACGGGTACAATACAAAATAATATGTACCATTCTACCTACATGTACAATTGTACATGTATGGTTCAAGCCTTGTGACCAGCCCTCGTCATGTGACGTCAGCGAGTGACGAGGGGCTCTGTTTATATCCGAGGAAACTTATCTAATCTCGCTGCTCGTATAAACAGCTCACGCATCCCACGGTAGGCCTATATCTGATGCATTTTGCCTGTGTACAAGACTAACAGACTGTTTACAAGACTAACAGAGACTAACGAAGTGCGTACGGGTTCGTTGTGTGTGTGAAAAGTTGATCGAACGCCGGTCGTATTTTAGCAATGATCTGAACGGCTTTTGATTTTCCAGTCCACGCAACTTCCAGATGTCCGATCTCTGACAGCGTCTATCGACTCTACATGTAAGTCTCCACACGTGTCTGTGTTATATCCATGAATGTATATGCATTCAAGTGTATGCGTATTTATGCGTCTGTCTATGCTTACGTTTCTGCTCTCTGTCTCTCTGTGACATCTGATAAAGATAGAGCTGCTGGCTTGCTGAACCTCTTGTATCAGATGTGTATGTGTATGTGTATGAGTGTGCGTGTGTAGGTGTGTGTATGTGTGTGTTGCGAAATGTGACGTCTGTGAATCGTGTGTTTGAACGTCTCTTGAAAGCAATTTGTTCGTATACATTGGTGTTTGACTTTTATTCTCAGGGTCACGTGTCCTTGTCATCCAGGCAGATATATAGTCTGAATATAGAAATTATATTATGTTGGAGACGAAATTATAATGTTGATGATGAATTATAAGCTGAAGATATAGGCCCATGGTCTACATTAAGAAAGCTGACGATAAGCATTTTATAGGCTAAAATATAAATTATAAACTGAAGATAGAAACGGAAAAGAAACTTCACAAGCTGGAAATAGAATTGGACCTACAAGCTGAATTCTGAAACTATAAGATGAAGATATAAAAAAATATTGGGCTGAAGAGACCAGCAATACAGGAAGAAACCTCGCGAGGAAATCATTTTTGACTTGTTTTATATTATTTAAAATGTTATGTAAGCCAAAGTGAAGTGTAAATAGTTGGTCATCATAAAGAATACACTTAGGCCTAAAATCGAACTTTGGACAATGTGTGATTTCAAAATTATTATTTGAATTTTTTCATCGACTCTTTGGATTAATATGTAACCTACGCTTAAATGTGGATAGCAATTGGCCAACATTGACGCGTTAGCTTTGTAACAAATTATGAAGAACTCCACCAATTAATTTTACGTCACTGTACGAAATATAAAATATCAAACGATCAGAGATAGACCTAGCAAAATGAATGCGATAGTCTATAAGTGCAACAAAGTATTTTTATAGACTTCGGAGAAACTCCTTAAAGAATGCTCTGAAGCGATATAAAAAGATAAAAATATAAAATTTAAAGAATGGCTTTTAGAATATTTGTCTTTTGTCTGTGATAACCTTCTGCGTGATGGATGCATACATTGCAAAGGCTCAAATAATATATCACCGACAAATCGATAGGTCATAACAACCGACGAATATAATATCAGAGGCTTTTTCAGAGGAATATTTGCTTTAAAAATAAAGCGTTCAATCGTTTCAAAGTCCCGACATAATATATGACTTGTATGCATGGCAGTCTATTTGTGCCTGGGCTACATCATCAGACTGGGTGGAGACAGAAACACATACTTTGACACATGATTCCGAGGAGCACATATTTTGTACGCAATCAATTATGCATGCCTACGGGTAGGTCTGTCGAATCTTATGGGGAAGAGTGCATACAAGACAGCAAAACTGGTCGACGCCATTTGTAGTAATAAAATAAATTACATGGCTCAAGGCAGGTCTGAAAGTGGTTTGGAAAAATTTCCGAATCTCTTTAGGCCAGAGGGTGCTATTTATCAGTGTTTATTCAACTGCCAAAGAATGAATACCGAGTCTGATGAGACCCGGACAGACCAAGGATATTTATCCAGACCTCCTTGGACGGACCCGGCTCACTTTCAGCCCTGGCTTAAGGACACAGTAATTGTCTTTCATTGCAGGCGACACAAACCAGACAATTTGGGCGTCGGACAGTCGTAATTTTGTAGGCTTCATAAAAGGAGCTAAACAAACATTCAGATGCACGTACGTATACCATAGGCCTCACATGTTAGGTTGGTGATATTTAAAACTGCAGACCAAAGAGCTTTTTGCATTATCATTTCGTAGTAGTAGAATTAGTAAGCTTACTAAGTTAATAACAGTTTCATTAGCGAAACTTTGGGATAAGAAAGATGGTTAGCGTAGCCCTCCTCCTTTATACAGACTTGGGACTGGCACTGGCGCTGTGAGAGTACATGTATACGAACAGTCGCGAAGTTGTCATGTCATAATAGGGACGGTGGAGTATTTTCATGCATTGTTTCTGATGTTGATTGTCACTTCTATTGTTTACTTATCACACATGTCAATGCATTGTCTCTGACGGTGTCTGTGACGACTGCCATTGTTTACCTGTCGCTGCAGCGGCAACCGTTAGAGAGCTTTCGACGGTTGTTCCGACGTCGTAATCGGCAATCGTGAACTGCGGAATATCGAGTTCGTCGACACCGTGAACGGCTCTCTTCGACTCGTTGCCTTTCCATCTCATCACGAGATCCTGCATCGGATATCCGTCTGCACGAAACACAGAAACATAACCACAGCATAGTTATACAGACACACTGCTGTTGCCACTGCTACTGCTGCCACTACTGCCACTTATGCTGCCACTGATGCTACTGCTGCTACTGATGCTGCTGATGCTATTACTGCCACTGCTGCCACTGATGCGACTGATGCTACTAGTGTCACTACCGCCACTGCTCCTACTGCTACCACTGCTCATAGGCGTAGGAGACATTTCAGTGTTGGGGGGGGGGCAAAAATGAGACTTTTGCCCGAAAATGTTTTTGCCATCCGGCCGAAATCTTAAGAAAAATTCCCGTTACGTTTGCTCGAAAATTCTAACGATTTTTTTGGTTATCCGGCCGAAATCTTCTGAAATTTCCTGTTACTTTTTGCTCGAAAGGTCTGACGACCTTCTTTTGTTTGGACAAGTCTAATTTTTCGGGCAAGAAGACCCGAAAAAATAAAAAAAGTAAAACATTTTTAAAACTTTTTTATTTTTCCGGGTCTGCTTGCCCGAAAAATCAGACTTGCCCAAAATTGGGGGGGGGGGGGGCATTTGCCCCTCTGGACCCCCGTCTCCTACGCCTATGCCACTGCTGTATGCATAGATTTTTAATTTAAACATAATGATAGGATCTATAGAATTATGGATAGCCAATAACTGCAATGCACACGTATGTGGTCACCGTCAATGCTCGTGGTAGCAAAAACGTTGCCGATCTGCGCAGTAGCCTATATAGATCTAATTTATAAAGATTGCTCCAAGTCCGAACGCGTCGTCTAATGGCATTTAGTTGCACAATCAAGTGCAAAACTAATAGGTAACTATTTTTGTTTCGCCGCGGGTACACTGTACGCTGTACAATACATTGGTCACTCTGTTGATGCAGTGTGAACAGAGCTATTGCATAAAGACGGGTAAAATAATCTGCCAAGCATATAATTCGGTCACCTTAGAAAAGTGTCCAAGACAATCTTTTGCAATCACACAATTAAAGGCAGAACCAGACCCAAAACAATCGGTAACTTTGAAAAGTTTTTTTCAACTCAACTCATGAAACCGTTTGCCTATTCCTATTTCCTGCATCCGAATTAGGGCGAGCGGTTTCTGCGGATTAGATGAAAATATTTTCTTTCTTTTAACTCTTGAAATTGCATTTTGCGTTTCTCATTTCCATGCAGTTGAACCGTGTAAGGCCTACCAAGACAGTATAGGCAACAATTGTGAGTCGAGGCCGTATAAATCAAACAAATCATCCTATTTTGTGCTTAATAAAAGTGCCGATTCGATATTAAAATGATAAAATAAACTGTATTTTATCTAAACGACGTTTAAGATAATCATATATTTCGAAATTGCAAATTCTATTTTAAATGATGCACTTTTTTTAATTTTCATATCGTCATGAAAATGTTGGAGAACATGCTTTGCACTGAAAACATATTTTAACAAAACTAACGAAATAATGCTTGGAATGATTGGATTGCAGAGTTTATGTCTGTCTTTCTAGATGCCTTCTTCCTTATGGCTCTCTACCTGCAACCTTCCTCCTTGCCCTATCTCTGTCTCTGTCTCTGCCTCTGTCAGTCTCTCTGTCTGTAGTAGTATAGGGTTAACAAGCTGGATGTCTTTTATTATTTCCTGAGGGGGTGCTCGGTAGTACAGTGGATAGCGCGCTGGACTGTCGACTCAGCTATGATGAGTACACGGTCAGTGGATGATGAGACGGCGAGAGAGAGGATTAGCCACCGCCTTCATATGCCAAGGCCTTGAAAATGAAGTCTTTTTTTCCAGTATAGAGTTAACAACTTGGATGTCTTTTATTTTCCTGAGGGGAGTGCTCGGTAGTACAGTGGTTAGCGAGCTAGACTGTCGACCAGTATAGGGTTAACAAGCTGGATGTCTTTTATTATTTCCTGAGGGGGGTGCTCGGTAGTACAGTGGATAGCGCGCTGGACTGTCAACCAAGAGGTCTTTTATTATTTCCTCCTCTTCTCCTTTGAGGGTCTTTTATTATTTCCTGATACCTCCCCTTCTCATCCGGCTCCTTTTATTATTTCGATCAGCAAGGAAATTAAGGTCGTAAGAATACTGCCGAAAAGTCTCTAGCTAATATATTTAGTGCGATGTGCGAATAAGCGAATATCTCGAGAAAATCGGTATTGGTTACGAAAATTATGCAACTACCGGTTGAATTGTTAAACGCAGCTCCCGTTCCCCCTCCGCCCGCAATTTGCATGTAATTCGCCCCATTTCTATACAGGTAGACGTTACCAGGAGTGGTACTACTGTTACCAAATTCTATGTACGTCGAAACGAAATAGTATCCGGCTTTACCGGGAGTGAAACGGGTCATTCCCGCACTTATAACACCATCGGTTTTGAATCTTACACTATCGAAAGTAACTCTTGTGTGAGTTTTAGCGATTAAGAATTGCCAAGCTAAAGAATGAATGCTAAGCGCGGGACCGATTGAGATAGAATCTACATACTGCTTCGTAGCTGCATCGCTGGCGCTGTTGGGTTCGTGTAGCCCTGTAATGTAAGCATCATGCATAAAGATGGACTTATACACATTTATTTTAGACGGAGGAGTACCATCGAGTGACTTAACCATCTCTAACATGATTTCACTGTTTATTCTAAAACGAAATCCATCCATCGATTGTAATGTAATAGGATTGTTTAACGAACATTGTAGTTTATTTCGTATACTACCTAAGAAAATAGTGAATTCTTTATTTTCTCCTCTCAAGTCCTTACAACCCATTGAACGCAGACGATCGGAGCCAACGTTTAAGATTAGATCACCAGTCATGGTATCACCAGTTTTAGACACCTTCAATGTAACTTGTTCATCAACGTATTTCTTATTCGTCAAATGATTATCGTTGGACGGAGAATCGTCGTGATTCGTTATCAAATCAATGGCTTGACCCCAACTTAAAGCCTCATCCATTGCTGCTGTCAAAGGTTTCGTTGTTGGTAGTCCTTTAATTTTGTGACCACCCATTTTTAAATTTCCAGTCGCGATGTTTGCTCCATCCAATCGAAGAAAACTAGCATTTACTTGACTAAGAGTAACACCTCCAGCGATTACTCTTTGTGATGAACCAACATCGGTGTGACCAAATTTATCGACAGGCATTTTATATATAATAATTTTTAATGCAGATTAGTCATCGTATACATATAATTGCATTACCTGAATCCCTCCTGTAGGATCATTATCATTTGTGACTACTGCAACTCTATAATATTGATACGCATCCGTAGTAGAATTTTTAAAAAATGTCGGAAAACCCGGTGAAGTAGTTGAAGAAAGGTCTAATGGTAGGTCTACAAACACTACTCCGTCTATGCTAGCGGTGAATTTCCAATCAGATACATTTACTGTTTTCAAAGCAATTCTCCAAATTTTAACTGGCTCAGGACATTTAATTTGTAACCAAGTGAACACACCTTTACCTGGAATCCAAGCTGCGTTCACATCATCGGTAAGATTAGTGAAAGCATGGTAGGCTTTGCTTCCGGAAAAACAAAAACCGGCACTAGCAACGAATCCTGTCACACTTACATCAGCTTCCAAGGGAGGAATATACCCAACACGACACTTTTTCAGAGATTTATCGACGTAATTCTTTGTAGCGGCATCTTGAGCTGAAAGAGGATCGCTTAAATCGTTGATATTATTACTATTCATTAGGATATTTTGGTAAACGTCGATTTTTCGATCGTTAGACGCTCTACCGATTCTCATTATATTTTCTGCGCCTATTTTGCATAGAAATCCATCCGTCGATTGTAATGTAATAGGATTGTTTAACGAACATTGTAGTTTATTTCGTATACTACCTAAGAAAATAGTGAATTCTTTATTTTCTCCTCTCAAGTCCTTACAACCCATTGAACGCAGACGATCGGTGCCAACGTTTAAGAACAAGTCGCCAGCCATTGTATCACCTGCCTTAGACACCTTCGAAGCATCAACGTATTTCTTATTCGTTAAATGATTATCGTTGGACGGAGAGTCATCGTGATTCGTTATCAAATCAATAGCTTGCCCCCTACTTAAAGCTTCATCCATTCCGGCAGTCGAAGTATTCGTTACTGGGAGACCTTTTATCACATGTCCATTCATTTTTAAATTTCCAGTCGGCAGATTTGCTCCATCACATCGAAGAAAATTAGCATTTATTTGACTAAGAGTTACACCTCCAGCGATTACTCTTCGTGATGTTCCTCCAAAATCGGTGTGACCGAATTTATCGACAGGCATTATATATATATATATATATTTATATAAAATAATTTTTAATGCAAGCCGTTTATAACTTCTTGGAAATTCATTCCATCGTTCATCGTCTTCTTTAAGACGTACAAACATAAATGGCCGCAAAACACTTCGTTATCGGGTTGTATTCGCTCGCTGTTATATAACACTGGACGGCGTAAATACTTTATCAGTTCCAGAGGGGGAGGAAGACCGTAACTATCGAAATATATTTTCTCGTTACCGCTCTTTAAGAAAGAGCACCAATGCTGACCGGTTCCTTTAGAATCGTCTAGATTCAATATCCCACATTCAATCCGTCTAGGTTTATTCGGCAGCTCGTCTCGCACGAAAACGCCTCTAAAATTCGGAATATTCAGCTTCTTCGCGGCATCCAATAATTCAAAATTCGTTAACGGATGATTTGGAAGAACTACTCCACAAACATCGATTTGTTTGACGCTCATTTATTTAATATAAACATTAATTAAAAGTTTTCAACGAATAGTGACCATATGCCAAAGTTTTGAATTCCATCCTCCATTATTACCCGTTTATCGTCATCTGCAGATAATGCAACTTTATTAATTTCTTCTGTATAAATATCGTGATGATAAGATCTAATAACATTCATCGTTCGTTGTTGTTCTTTTTTAGTAAATAAACAGTCTTTATAATCTTCGTGAGTAATAGTTTTCTGGACAACATTCTTCTTAATACCTTTACATTTCTTGTGCTCATCTCCAGCAGCCATCTTATAAGAATACAACTTTGCTCTGAGTCCAATAAATTCTTTTATCTGTTTCCCACTAGCTTCATCCTTGAACATTCCAATAACTTTTTTATTTACTCCAATCTCAATACCAGATGGATGATCTCTCGGGTATTCACTCGTATCGAATCGAGCCTTAATATCGCCTGCGATATCTGAGTAAAAGTCTTCAGTTTTAATTTCGTATGTCAAAGAATCTGTATCAGTAAATAATAATTTAGCTCTATTTCCGTATTTAGTCTTGATGTAATTGTAATGAAAATCATACATCAACGTTTTACTCAAATCTAATATACACATGCCAAGATAGATAGGTTTATTATAGTACAATTTAGTTTTTTTCATGTGAACGGCTATTAGATTTTCATCGAAAATAGTACATCTCTCGTAATTAGGTTTAGCGGCTAGTTCAATAGCCTTCTCCTCCTGACACACTAACTTTATATCAACACGATTTTCAATGTTCTCACAAGTTTTTCCAAAGACACTGTTATTCATTAATTTGAAAAAGTCTTTCTCAAAGTCATTAGTAGCTTTCGTTCTAAGAGCTGTATTTAAATCGATATACTTTTTCAACCAATCACTTTCTTCGAATAGTACACCTCTATGCACTTTTGTTATTTTCAGACCTAAGCTCTCGTACAGCTTCAGATTATCGTAGTGCAGCACATACTTCTTTTTATCGTTTAAGTTTGGAATTAACTTTTTGACTTTGTCAATCTCAATGCTTTCGGGGGCTAACGGAAAATCGTTATGCAGGTCGTGTAACTCTTTAGGATATTCCAAATCAACTTCCAATATGCATGGAATACTTCTCCAATTTTTTAATTCATCTTCGTTCATCCATTTGAACCCGTGAGTAGGTAAATTTTTGATCATAGCCCATCCATATAGATTATTCGCATCCAGGTAAGTAATAAATGTAGAATTTTCGTTACTATTGAAATCGCTCATATATTTATTATTCGCTTTCCCGTAACGATTTGATATTGTGCTCACTCCTCCTCTCATCCCTTGCCTAAGCATCAGAATCATATCGTAATCATTCAATAACTCCAATTTCACGCCTGTCAATTTTAAAGCGGCATCCCAGGCTAAACCAGGAGATGTAAAATACCATGCAGGGTCAAGCGTATAGTTCTTCATACACACATCTCTAAAGTTTTCGAAAACATCAGCAAGTAGCAGAACATCCGAAACGTTGTATAAATCGTGATATTCTCTGAATGTTTTGCATCCAAATTCTTTCCATACCGTTTGTGCATGCTCGTAGTCTTCATCGCTAATATTCGAATCATTTAGCTTAGAATAGAAAGCGGATTTTGGTGGTAGTTCGGTTTCATTAAAGGTAGTAAATGAATCGACGTAGTCATAAGGATATATGCCTTTTCTTAGCAAAAGATCGAGCTTCTTTCCTGTATATCGTTTCCTAATATTTTTACACTGGTCTTTGCTTAGGTTCCTCGATAAAGCATCAAGACTCGAAGCCATAAATTTAAAACTGTCGATAAAACGCAGTTCTCGTCGGACTAGTATTTCTTTTCCATCTTTTACAAACTTACCGACAACGACCTCTCTGCTAAACGATATATACTTTTCCTCGTTGTTAGGTATGCAGTTAATTTTCTCTCCATTATCACCTCTCAGTTTCTTGATGAACAGATGGCAATCGTACCCGGAAAGATTATGAAACACTACAGGGAAAAACTTGGGGACTTTATAGTTTAAATTACAACTGTTATGAGCAGCACCTCTAAATTTACCACTAAGATGACAGTGATCTCTCACTCGGTCTTCACCCAACGTTTTTTCACAGATATGACATGTTGTAGCTGTATCAAAACACTTCTTGTCATCTTCTGTAAATATCATATTCTTCTTAAATTTAAACTGATTATATATTTGTTTTATATTCTCTTCTAGTTTATCTACAAATATTTGACCAACATCATCATCTTCGCTTTCAGCCGTAAACGTCACAGGATCTTGAGAATATACACTATCGTCGAAACATTTTATGTGGTAACAAAAGGAGCTAGGAGTATGCTTTTGATATTTATTAGTGTACGACAACTCTGGATTTGGTTGGCATGTATCGATCGGTTTCACAAAAGACTCGAAATCTGCGTAGACTATAAAAGGAACCCTCATAGAATTGTTATAATTTTTAAAACTTAACATAGTTCCTGGTTCTGGCATTTCTATTTTTTGTGCGTTATGTTGAGAGCAGTACTCACTATGGTTGTTAAGCGCTTTGGTCGTTGAGAAACCAGTCGTGCATCTTTTACAATAGTACCTCGAATTAGTCCCAGATGTCATCAATCTGTTAAAATTCTTGATCCAGCAATAATGTTTTTTTTCTCCATCAGATATAAGCAAAAGATCAATACTACTTTCACACTTAGACAGATAAAGCGGGTATACTTCTTTTTCATAACCGAATACATTAACATTAATATTGTTATTTCTCTCGAATTTACCTATCATATTAGCATCAACAGCAACTGGAAACTCAATACCACTCCAATTAAGTTTTTTCGATTGTTCTTTCAAAGCTTTCGTTATTTTTTCCGGATTTTTCACAACCGGATTCAAAGCTCTAGTGATACACCATTTGAAACATTCTTCGTCGTCGTTTTTCATATTTATAATAGCCTTTTTATTAGCTAAGAAGCTGGGAAGTGGAATGTAAGAACTACCTCTCAAGGGTTTATATTTTACCGTATTGATATCTAATTTTACAACAGCTTTAAATCTCCAATTACTTCCTTGCATCTGAAAACTAGCAATAGACTCCATGATTTTATCTTTTTTTCTGCTGTATATTTCATTCAAGTCGGTAGCTTCTAAAATAACTTCTGCCCTGGAAACGAATGGTATATCCTCAGAAGTAACTATTCCAGATTTCATATCTACTCGTTCCATAGTACAAGTAAGAACTAAATTAGTCTTTGTCTGGCGATCGTTCGACAACAGATTTACTACCTGCGGTCTGACGAAATCAAGAAACGAAGAGGCGTCCATTCCATTAATTCCATCTATTCTATATTGCTTGGTGAATCCTTTAATAGCCGACGCCGTTTCTCGAATTTTAGTTTTATCGAATATCCTAGAAACAGTTGACTTCAACGATTCGAGTTTTTCATTTACGACTTTAGTGTCTCGTTCAGGCACATAACTAAGTAACCAATCCGCAAAATCATTTAATTTAGCTCTAACCTTATTTTTGTATTTTCTCTTAGGCGCTACTGGTTTGTATTTACCAGGTGTGGGGGTAAGCGTAGGAACCTTAATGTCAGAAACCGATGAGTCGAGCAAGTATTCAACATGGTTCATGTTTCTTAAACTACTTTTCTTTAAATCCATTTTATCTTACCACGCAAAAATATTAAAACATGTGAGATCGAAGATCCACTTATCTGTGAGATCGAAGATCCACTTATCTATCTCTCAAACACTTTAATTTCGTATCTATCTCTCCAGACATTTCCGTTATGATAAGCTATTATGCCAGCACTCTGACCATGCGCCTTAGCAGCTTTATACATCGATGGATACGAGGTAACAACGCCAGTCTCTCGATCTATAATATCTACTCTTCTCGGTTGTTTCCTGATACTGCTCAACGTGTCATGTTTATATGACACAGACTTGTAGTCCGTCGGAAGAATATTCTTTTCAATCAATACAGCTATCATTTGAGGTTTGTTGAGATGCGAAGTGCCTGTAACATCGTGATGCTTGGCTAACATTCTAAGCTCTGGTAGCTTCATAATATATAAGTATTCTTTAAATCAATTTTCCATACACAACACTCATTTTCTGCCCATCCGATTGGAACTGCAGCAACCTATCTGAAATTACGACAGCATACGCTTCGGTGTCGGCTGGCACTGCTGCATTGAAAAGAGCCTTAATTTGTATATCAACGACTGACGATTTCAAACGCTCGGATTGTTTGCTTACATCGAACACGAACAACGGGTATAATTCTTTATAATCTACAGGTGTTATATTGCTTTGGGTAATCAACTTATCCATACCATAGAATTTTTGACTAAAGGAGGACGCGTCTCTGTACGCTCTGGAGAATTGTTGATTAGGAAACGACAGGTTATGATCTACAGCTGGATATCTTTCTTGATTCATCATCACATAAATGTTCTTAAGGTCGCAGTGATTAAATAGCGACGGATTACTTTCCTGATTACCGCTACGGTCCGTCTGAAATCCTACGATGATATATCTAGGTTTCTCAGGTGATGTTTTTACGCTAAGACGCCAACTGAAACTTGTCGACTGAGGAACCGTTATTGTGTCGCATTGACGAGCTCTATACGCAACTGGCAACGTTAATTTCGATTCAATCGTCTTATACAACTGCATTCGTTCCATATCGGAAGGAATAACGTGTGGAATAAACCATGAAATTTTGTTTATCGCAACTTTTCCAGCAGCTGCAGCGTTATCTCGGAATATGGCATCATCGTCCGCTTTACGAACTAAAGTCAGCGTCTGTTTGAAGCCGTAAATAATCTTGTCGTAATCATCGCAAAACCCGAAAATATGCTTCAACGGAACAATAAAGCTGAACATTCCTTTAGTGTTTGGTTTGCGAATGAGAAAGCTTTGTCTAGTGGCAAATCCGGGGTTATCCGCAATAACAGCAGTCGCTCCAGTGTCTTTATACCACAGCTGATTTAAGCCTTGAGTCAGCTGAAAATCGTTTGGATACGTTAGTAAACCGAGCATCGTTGTAGCTTGACCCGGATGAAATAGCGTTTCGATTTCTTGATTAGATAACTGATAGGATATTTGACTGAATAGATACATAAGCCCATTATTCGTAAGAGCGACTAAATCGGCGTTAACGTATGCGGTGTCATCGGCTTTAATTAGTCTTCCATCGAATTGTAGATATGACTCTGCTGGGTGACTGTATAAGTCTTGTAATTCAATATTTATTCTTATTTCACCAGAACTGTTAAGGTTAGTTCTCGCTACAGGTTCGTACTCATGCCATTCGTATCGCTCGATACCTTCATCGATCAATGGTTGCTCTGTGAATCTTAGAATATCGGATTGCATTTTATTATACATATATTTTTAAATAAGAAAATATGTTTAAGCCATTTTCAAACCACCTCCGTTTAAGCGTTTTACGAGATCTTGAATTCTAATAGCTCCTCCCGTCATTTGCGGATTCGATCCTAGTAATCTAGCTAGAATGACTTTAGTTTCCTGAGTTATCGGCTGCTGAACGGTGGTTGGTGGGAGTATCTTATTGAGTAATCGTTTTCCAACGTCGATCGCCTTATCCTTAGCAACACTCCCAATCTCTTTGACGGCTGTGCTCGCAATTTGTTTGGCTGCATTCGATGTCAGTAGTCTCTTGAGAAATCCTGCGATGGAATCGAATATTCCTGCTCCACCGACAACGTGTACTTTTTTATAACTTCTTCTCGCAACGACCAGCATTTCTATATCATCAATTTTTAAATTAGATCATCAATTTTTAATTAGATCATCAATTTTTAAATTAGATCATCAATTTTTTATATTCATCTTTGGTTATCACTCCTTGTCTTAGTAACTCATCCGTCATACCTACAATTTCATTTCTTACTCCTGTATTTCCCGCTTTGTAGCTATATATTCGCAACTCTAATTGTTTTACTAATTCGTTAGGATCTGAAGGAATGGTAATTATTCCGCTTCCTGTTTTACCTCTTAACTTTATGTAATCGTCCCATATGGGTTTTATTATCTTTGCATATTTTACACTTCTAGACGATTTAGGTTTGTTTGGTTTATTTGGCTGACTCATGGCATTCGTTTTAATTAGAATCTCGGCGTATTCTTCGAGATCACGATTATCATAAATTGAACTGTTTGGACTAGCTAACGTTAACAATTCCCATAATCCTGGAGTTCCTTGATAAGTTGTGGTTCCAACTGCAATATCATTTCCTTGGATTGAGGCTTCGCTGTCACCGATGTAGAATTTTCCATCTCTTGATCTTAATCCGAATGTTGTGTCCACAAGTCTTCTATCAGAAGCATATTTTTTAAGGTATTCAACTGCAATATTTCCTAATTCTAACCTTCTAATGTCTTCTACTGGGTCATCGTCGTCGTATGCCTCTATAGACGGATACTGAGGAAATTGAATGGTTTTCAACGAATCTGGAAGTGCTTTTAGAGCGAGTGATGTTGCTGCAGAGTTATCTTTTATTGTCGACAGCAAAGCGTTTTGTTCTTTTGAAATTGCTGATTGAGAGTCGACTATTGGTTTGTAGATTTTCGTTAATTCTCGTTGAAGTCCAAGATCATCTATTCTCTCTGAGAGAAAGTTTTGTTTAATATTTTTTTTCGTTTTTAAAAACTCTTCGATAATAAAATCTCTTTTTGCAGGATCGCTAATTTTCAGTAGTGACATTTTTTATTATAATGTTTAAAACGTAACGTAAAACGTAAACGTAAAACGTAAACATAAAACGTACAATTTATGCATCGTAGTAATTAACGTAACATATGGAGTCTTTTTCGTTTATAGTAACTGGTGAATCGGAGTTGTTTTGTATTGTAATTATTATATCCTCTGCGTCCTCTAGGACAGTACCATCTTGAAGACTCAGTCTGAGTTGTTTCAACTTCTGTCTAAGAGAGACTAGACACATTCCACTGGTCATTCGGACTCCAAGGCCTACTTCTACTGTAATATTTGTCTTTGGTTCAATCGTTATCGCTTGCTGAGCAAAAATCTCATATCTGTCGCCTGCTCGTTGTCTTGCAGGAGCGTGAGTGACCACTTTAGGCATCCAAATTATCGGACTCACACGAGGCTTCCGTTTGGTGATAAATTTGTGTATTGGGTGACCGTATCCAGACATTTATATAAGTGGTTTTTTAAAGTAACATTCCAAGAATAGGAATATTTTTAAATGGTGAATTGGGTCCAAGTATAAGACCTTCACCGCTGATATATCCTGCTCCTCTTTTCATAAACAGACCGGAACCCGATATCGAACTACCCTTTTTCCACGGAGATAGAAAAAGACCTTCCCCAGCAGGCACTATCTTACAGCATATTCCTCCTTTCTTAACGTAGAGCACGCCAGATCCACTTTGTGAGATCGAAGATCCACTTATCGGATGTGAGATCGAAGATCCACTTATTTTATCGACAATTTTGGAACCAGCTGCAGAACCCAATCCTGTTAAGGCTCCTGTGGCTAAACTCGGAAGAACACTAGACAGAAGAAACTTTCCGGCTGTTGCTAAGAACGGTAGAATAGCGCCAATAAATCCGCCTTCGACTCTCGCATTGTCTTCTAATTGCTTTTTACCCATTTTAATTGTCACACCAATTCCATTCTGATACGCTTTAGTTAACTTGTTAATTTGCCTCTGGTTTAGAGCTAATACATGCTCACCAGTTATGTCTCCATGAGAAAGTCTTATACTCACTCCAGTCCCTACTTGAGCAGCTCGCTTAATCTTCTCTTTTTGCCCTTCAGAAATATTAACTTTGACCTTAGCGTAAGCGCTCATCTTATATTAAATATAAACTTTAAATTAAACCTCTCTTATGTGAAATCGTATGGACAATTCCTCACCTCTTAAATTAATTAGTTTTCCATTTTGGTCTATTAGTTTTGTTTCCATCGATGAAATAGAGTATAGCGTTATTGGAAGATATACGAGATTGTGAGGAGATTCGATTATCTTGTAACCAGGCCCGACCGATGGAAAGAAAGAATAAATTATGTTCTCCGTAGTTCCGTTAGCATACGATGATCCTATTACATCACTCGTAACTCGTAAACTATTCACGCTGTTTATATCGACTATGTGCTCGGATTCGTTATATCCTTCGGAGTATACACGACTCTGAAATCCTAGAACGGTGCTAATTGAATTTGGTACTGTAAAATCAACTTTATAGTTCTCATCAATTTCCAAAACAGCCTTCAAAGTATTGTTATTTGGTTGCAACTTTATACATTGACCATGACCTTCTTCTTTTAGAATTCTCTGTATGTAATCGTTTAAGTCTTCGATTTCGTAGCAACCGGTTGGAATGTCTAAATCTTCCCACGTTACACCGTTATCTGACGAATATACGAATTTATTATTTGTTTCGTCTATATTGGGAAAACTGTAGTAAGTTTCAAGATTAACAAGGGCCATTTCATACTTCTTACTTTTGTCCAGTTCGATTAGTGGATTAAATTTCGTTCGAATTCGTGTGCTCCTTTCGCTCAACAAAATGCAAAAGGATTCTTTAGCCTCTGTGTTGCGTGCAATCGTTTGAGTAGTAGATAAAATTTCGTCAAGAAGGGTTTCCATTTTAGATAGCTATTTTTAAACCTAGAATATAAAATCTTAAATTTTGTTATCATTTTATTATTGCTTTTATTTAATGTAAAATGTATCTAATCCAGATCTGTACCTGCCCTTATTTGTTTTGCTAGTCAAGTCAATAACCACAAAACCATGCGTTTCATCCCACGCAGTTTTGCATAGTTTTCGAAATTCTTCAATAGTCATATCATCTACGCCTATATGATCGCTGTATATATGATTAATATTTTTGAGGTCTTGAGGGAATAGACATATAAAGTTAGCATTCTCTCTTATAGTTTGTCTAGGCAGTTTGAAATAATTTTGTGCTAGGTAAAAGCAGTCTACATTACTATGCCTACCTCTTATATAATACGATTCGCATTTATTTTGTCGCTCTAACTGTAAATCATCAAAAATCATGAGATTCTTCTTATCTCGACTTAAGTCTCGTGGATCTGGAACATCTTCAGAGGTTTCAAAGAACTTGCATTCTATATCCGATGTTTCCCCCATGTTTTTAGACATCTCCTCGACTACGGCGGTCGGTGATACATTTAATTTCATTATCTCATCTCTATTATCGAAAAGTCTTATAATTGCTTCCTTTGGTAATTTCTCTTCGAATGCTTTCTTTAGTATCTTGTATTCTGATTGAAAAAGACTTTTTCCAAAGATCTGCAGGTTATCGTAGTCTAACCAACCAGGTCTCAGTAATAAATTAAGTAGTAAAATCGTTTTACCACATTGAGACTTACCTACGATCAAACCTCTGATGCTTCTTGGTAAGAGAGGACTGTTAAAGCGTTTACTTGATTCTTCATTCCACGATAGGTCTTGGACTTCCATTTTAATTATATTATATTAAAATGGAGCACAACTCGTATTGTGTAAAATGTAAGCGACAAACTGAATCTAAAGATGTTCAACGAGTCGTCAGTAAGAATGGTAGACCTATGCTTAGGGGTGTGTGCGTTGAGTGTGGCGCTAGAAAAACTCAGTTTACTAAAATGTCCACTACTGTACAAGGAGGTGATTTGGTATCAGCTCTCAATTCTGCTACTTCTAATATTAAACTTCCATGGGCAAAGTACCCGGGTGAAATGCATCTTCCAGGACATTCTTTCACAGGTCCAGGAACTCGATTGGATTTGCGATTGAATCCTGATGGGACGCCAAAAGATTGGAGTAAACCAGTAGATAGGGTTGATGCAGCGGCTTATCGTCATGACCTAGCCTATGCTAAACATACTGATACAGCAGGGAGAAACGTCGCTGACAGAGCTATGATAGATGAATTAAATAATATATCTAATCCTACTTTCCGCGAACGAGTTGAAAGATCTATAGTTAAACCAATTTTATCAACGAAAACCCATTTTGGAATGGGGTTGAAAAAAAAACTCTGAGATGGACAGACCAACTTGCTGACGAATTGCATAAACCTATAATCAGGAAGTTCAGGAAGCGAGTTGTTTATGTGCAGGGAGTGGACAAAGTTTGGGCGGGTGACTTAATTGACATGCAGGCTTATGCTAAATTTAATTCTGGTGTGAAATATTTGTTAAGCGTCATTGATATATTCTCCAAGTATGCATTTATTCAGCCGTTAAAAGATAAGCGTGGAGAATCTGTGGCAGATGCTTTCGTTAAAATATTTAATACGAGCAAAAGAAGGGGGGAAAAACTTTGGGTCGATAAGGGAACAGAATTCTATAATAAACAGGTAAAATCATTAGGTATGCAGTTGTACTCAACTGAGAACGAAGAGAAATCTTGTATCGTAGAAAGATTTAATAGAACAGTGAAAGAGAAGATGTTTAAATATTTTACAGCAAACTCAACTCAGAGATATATCGATGTTTTAGATAATATGGTTAATTTATACAACAACACAAGACATTCTTCCATTAAAATGACTCCTGTTAAAGCGAGTATCAAAGCAAACGAATGGGTTGTGTGGATGAATCTGTATGGTGATGTTGTACCTGAAACTGTTAAACCTAAATTTTCGGTAGGAGATAAAGTAAGAATTTCTAAGAAGAAAAAGACATTTGAGAAAGGCTACATGCAGAATTGGACTCAAGAGGTTTTTACTATTACACAAATACAATACACGGATCCTATAACCTATAAAATATCTGACTATCATGGAGAACAAATACAAGGGACATTTTATGAAGCTGAGCTACAACCGACTACGCAAGATACATTTAAAATAGAGAAGATTATTAGGAAACGTGGTAATCGGTCTTTGGTTAAATGGTTAGGCTATGATGATTCATTCAATTCATGGGTTAATAATAAGGATTTGATAAGTATTATACCAAAATTATAAGAAGTCTTCTTGCTGAAAAAAAAAAGTTAAGAAAAAAAAAAAAAAAAAAAAAAAAAAAATAAAAAAAAAAAAAAAAAAAAAAAAAAAAAGTTTAAAATAAATTAAATAAATAAAAAAAAATTAATTAAATAAATAAATAAATAAATAAAATAATAATAAATTTTAAAAGTCTTCTTTTTAGAATTGCTAAAACACCTATATATATATCCTTACACGAGCACCTACATAGTCCGTTGACATGAGAGTCACCCTGGAATGCAAGGAATGTATCGATTTTATAGACCTATATATATATATCCTTACACGAGCACCTACATAGTCCGTTGACATGAGAGTCACCCTGGAATGCAAGGAATGTATCGATTTTATAGACCTATATATATATATCCTTACACGAGCACCTACATAGTCCGTTGACATGAGAGTCACCCTGGAATGCAAGGAATGTATCGATTTTATAGACCTATATATATATATATATATATATATATCCTTACACGAGCACCTACATAGTCCGTTGACATGAGAGTCACCCTGGAATGCAAGGAATGTATCGATTTTATAGACCTATATATATATATATATATATCCTTACACGAGCACCTACATAGTCCGTTGACATGAGAGTCACCCTGGAATGCAAGGAATGTATCGATTTTATAGACCTATATATATATATATATCCTTACACGAGCACCTACATAGTCCGTTGACATGAGAGTCACCCTGGAATGCAAGGAATGTATCGATTTTATAGACCTATATATATATCCTTACACGAGCACCTACATAGTCCATTGACATGAGAGTCACCCTGGAATGCAAGGAATGTATCGATTTTATAGACCTATATATATATATATATATATATCCTTACACGAGCACCTACATAGTCCGTTGACATGAGAGTCACCCTGGAATGCAAGGAATGTATCGATTTTATAGACCTATATATATATATCCTTACACGAGCACCTACATAGTCCGTTGACATGAGAGTCACCCTGGAATGTTTTCTCGCTTTTGTTAGTCCATTGTCCCATGAAAAGATAAAACTGAATGATTATAGTTGGATGATGAACACTGGCTATGTATAAGCCTACAGGTAATCAATGTCACTGCTACACGCTCAGGTGTTGGCGAGATGATCCGATTAAGTAAACGTTAGAACAGTATAGCAACCTGTGCCAATAAGCAACATGTGCAATTATAGAAACTGATCAAGTTGTTGCTCATCCAGCAGCAACGAAGGTCGCTTTGTACCAGATTCTATGTAAAGAATGTCTGGATCAGTAGATATTGGTTGTAGGTTTACAGTTGTGGGAATTGACTGAGGTTGAGTTGGATTTATTGTAAAATAATTATGTTGACACGAAACTGCGACGTTCGCTCTCAAACGCTCAGCGAGTTGAATATCATCAGTGCTGAAATGTTGAAGGATCCGGTTGTGGTGCTTTGATAGTTGAGTAAACGATAATTCGCATATTATCAAGCGAGGATACACGCGTATGAGCGCGGCAAACAGTTGGTACCGGTGTGCCGTTCTGTAGTTAACACCAAATTCTATCAAATAAAATGTCTTATGATGTAAATCATTGGGTGCAAACTTACGTGCTTGAATGTAAACACTACCTCTCTGATATGCTAAAACTAGGTGTAGTGCTGTAGCCGTTCTTTCTTCCTCTATAATTTGTGCATGTGCTTGTTTTAACGAAGCAAAATCCATCATTTCAATAGGATATGTAGGGTTGTCTAAATTCAATGGATAGTCATTGTCGTGATTTAGAATATACTGCTCGTATTCTTCAATCTTCAGACGTATCTGAGGAAGAATCGAGTCCCGAAAAAGTTTAGTATCCTGAGATTCAGCGGTTGGTTGTCCATGAGGTCTTTGTCGCTTCGGCGGTTTCTTGAGACGGTTGCTCATAGCGCGTAGATGTTCCTCGAATCGTTGTCTTTCTTCCAAATTATTATCAAACTCGGTATTTGCCGTCAGGCGGATTGCATCGTCTGAAAACTTAGCAAGATGCTTAATGTCGTCCTCCATTTTGAACTGATTTATACAGCAACTAAGCTTATCGCAAAATCAAAAGCGTGAGATGTAGCCTACAACAGACCGTGCAATGCTCCAAATTTACCTGTCTTACAACGTATACTACGTATGTAGTCTAGGTCAACGTTGTCGTGACTGAGCGAGCCAGATGGTCATGAATCACACCATCTGCTTTGGCTCGCGCTCTCTCTCTCTCTCGAGCTGCTGCAGCTGCTGGCTTAAGGCGGATGTGTAAACAGAGCACGCTGAGTATGATGCGCCAATGGGGATGGTGTGATTCATGACCATCTGCTTTGGCTCGCGCTCTCTCTCTCTCTCTCGAGCTGCTGCAGCTGCTGGCTTAAGGCGGATGTGTAAACAGAGCACGCTGAGTATGATGCGCCAATGGAGATGAAGTGTTAGCGACTTCATTTTCAAGACCTCGGGCGGTCCTCTCCCTCGCCGTCTCATCATCCACTGACCGTGTACTCATCATAGCTGAGTCGGCTAGAGGAACAGAAATCTCGTTACAAATTTCTGCCCCGGCGGGGAATTGAACCCTCTGACCTCTTGGTCGACAGTCCAGCGCGCTATCCACTGTACTACCGAGCACCCCCCTCAGGAAATAATAAAAGACATCCAGCTTGTTAACCCTATACTGGTCGACAGTCTAGCTCGCTAACCACTGTACTACCGAGCACTCCCCTCAGGAAAATAAAAGACATCCAAGTTGTTAACTCTATACTGGAAAAAAAGACTTCATTTTCAAGGCTTTGGCATATGAAGGCGGTGGCTAATCCTCTCTCTCGCCGTCTCATCATCCACTGACCGTGTACTCATCATAGCTGAGTCGACAGTCCAGCGCGCTATCCACTGTACTACCGAGCACCCCCCTCAGGAAATAATAAAAGACATCCAGCTTGTTAACCCTATACTACTGTCTGTCTCTCTGTCTGTCTCTCTGTCTCTGTCTGTCGCTCTCTGTCTATCTGACTCTCTGTCTCTGTCTGTCTATGACTGTCTCTGTCTGTCTGTCTGTCTTTGTCTGTCTGTCTCTCTGCCTCTTCCATGATGATAGATTGTCACAATATTATCATTTAATGGCGCACCATAAATTCCATAATCCCCGATGAGTATGATCCTATTCCATACGCTTTCCAGTCCTTCCCAGTTTCATCGCTCAATGTTTCACAGGAAGTTGAATGCATGAGCATAATAATCATAATAATTGCGGCATCGAACCGCATGGCCATAATATTTTCCGCGTGCACATGTGCGTCATGCAACTCATATTCGTCGTCTTTAGCGAAGTCAAAGCCCTCGAGACAAAGGAAACGACATATCGCCAACCATGCAGCCCTGCAGACCTAAAAACGTCCTTTACAAGCTGCTATCTCAAGATAGGACAACGACCATCGTTAAAGGAAAGAGGAAAAAGGACGAAAATGGAGATTATATAAAAGAGGAAACGCCCGATCGTTTGGCATTCTTTGAGGTGACATAAAACCCCTTTCTGCCTGCATGACGACATCTCAAAATGGCTTAACCCTTTGCAAACCATGGGTATAGGATTTTCCGTACCATTTTCTACGATATATGGCCAGTAAACGGTTGAATGTATGTAAGTGTATCCTTCTCCTCAGCGGAATTTCCGAGCTTTGGAATCATCAGTAAGTTCAAATTAAAGCCAGACCAATTTCTGACGAGAATGTCCGATAAAATTAGGTCGTCACAATCACGACTGTAAACCATAAACACCTCTAATTGTCGAACATGAAACTAATAATACTGCTTAGATCTGAACACCAAAAAATAAATGCATAACTAAAGTCCGCTGTCCCTCTGCCATTAGATCTATACATAAGCTTACAATTCCAACAAATAGGCCGTGGTAACCGTACTAACTTAGGCTACTCGAATTATAATTATTCGATTTTGCGACGGCAAGTTATAGTCTTAAATTCAAATCGAAGTCTTCTTCTTTATACCGTTGAGATCGAATGAATTAGTTGCTCTGCCTGTCTCTGCCTGTTTCTGCCTGTCTCTGCCTGTCTCTGACTGTTTCTGCATCTGTCTATGTCTGTCCGTGATTGTCTCTGCATCTGTTTCTGCTTGTTTCTGTATTCGTTTGTCTTCTCTCTCTCTCTCTCTCTCTCTCTCTCTCTCTCTCTCTCTCTCTCTCTCTCTCTCTCTCTCTCTCTCTCTCTCTCTCTCTCTCTCTTCTCTCTCTCTCGCCCTCTCTGTGGGCGTGTTGTGCATGCGTGCATATGCGTGTCTGTCTCTGTCCGTGTGTCTAGCGCGTTGTCTCCGTTTCTCGTTCTCTTTAATCAAGACGAACAAATATTCAATCCAGAATAAATATACTTAGGCAAAACACGATATGCCATCGTCATCGTCGTCTTCATCATCAGCAGCATCACCACCACCATCAGCAGCAGCAGCCGTGTGACAGCGACACCCGCAGGAGGAGGAGGAGGAGGAGGAGGAGGAGGAGGAGGAAGAGGTCCAGGAGGAGAAGAAGGAGGAGGTCCAGGAGGAGAAGAAGGAGAAGGAGGAAGATAAAGAGGAGGAAGTGAAGAAGGATAAGGAGGAGAAGGAAGATGAGGAGAAGCAGGAGCAGGAGGAGACGGAAGAGGAGAAGTTGGGTAGGATGAGAAGATGGGGAAGAGGATGAGATGGGGAGGAGGAGGAGGAGGATGAGATGGGGGAGGAGGAGGAGGAGGAGGATGAGATGGGGGAGGAGGAGGAGGCGTGTGTATGGCCAAAAGGACCAATCGATGGAAACACGCGACCCAATCATCTGCATTATAACGACGACATTCACACGTTGACCCATACTAGGCTATTACAATGTATGTCCTACAGTACTACACCGTACCTCGTGCAGAAACATATACATGTGTATGACTGTAGCCTATATTATGTTTACACTAGATTCTGTGTGGATTGATCTTGATTGTTAGTTGTTTACCTGCATGCACATATACGACGTTTCCCCCGTTTTTTAAAATTCCGCTTCCATCGTTTTTTACATCTATGCTGTAGCCTATATTGCTGGGTTTCTCTAGTGGACCGTAAACGTTTTTATGGAAATAGCGCAGACCACAGCCGAAAATTCAGCATAATCTCACACATTGGGACGTGTCATTCGATGTGACCGCTGCCACCTTTGCTCGATTAATAAACCAGTCATGGGATCATGGGGGGTCCATGGAAGCAGAACAGTAGACATCGAAACCTGTGTTGTTTACGCTCATCAACGACCTTCAGTCTGAGTCTGTCTCGCGTCATGTTGCCCAGCTTCAACCGGTCCGTTCAGTAGGTCTGATCCATAGCAAGACTATGCCTACCGTTAAAGCAACAGTCTGTTATTTTTACATAACAATCATTAATCTTGTTTCATCCGGGTTTTTTTGCAATATCCGGATATTAACGTATTCACTGTCAGGCGACTTTCGTGAATGTCTTGCCTCCGCATGACATTCATAGGCCTAGTCATTTGGAGTTGTGGTGAATTTCTTCGGTTTGCCGTGTTTCCGATGTTAATTTTGCGGGTGCGGTGGTGTAGTGGTGGGTTCGATGTCTTGGAGCTGGAGGGTTCCAGCTTCGATTTCACTTCAAGCCGCCGCGTAGAAACCTTGAGAGCTTGAGCAAGTCCTTCACTCGCAATTGCTGGTGAAACTCTGATTCAATGTCCACGCTGTTGTCGGGAGCGCCTCTGAGTAGAAACTTATAGGAGCGCTATAGCAGTTATGATAAATAAACAAAATAAATGAATAATTTATTGACACTTTCCATGAGTTTTCATTTCCTTTTAGCGTGATGCTATAACTGTCAATTAACTGATGACCAAACTAATTTAATTTCTCGGGATTTAATATCATAGGGACTATAACCTTTTCGGAATTTATTATCTTAAAACCAACGTTCACTCTATAGCCATTACCCATGGGTTGGTGAAAATTCAGTGGAGGGGGGGGGGTGGAGCTAACCAACATCTAATGGGCTTTTCGGTATAGCCAAGACATCCCTGGAGCCGCCTTTGATGCGATGTCAGCGGGGTTTTTCTAACTTGTTTCTCTTTCGTTGACACCTGTCAACGGCTTCTGGTGAAATTATCATTTGACGCTTTTGAACGTTTTCGCTTTTCGTCGTGTTCAGGAAACCGATGTTTATAAATGGCTTTCATAAATATAATGGCTAAGTGTTAATCTGGACATGACAGCATCGTCTCGTCTGAGCCTTTATTCAAGCACACTCATGTGACAATGCATTAATATTTCAGCAAAGTAGACGAGCGTCTCTGTCGCTCCATTGTAACAATCCCGTATGCTGACTACAAGAGTAGCCTATGCGGTAACAAAGCATAACAACGTCAGCCTGTGTCAGAGTGTATTAATTATCTTTGTAAGTCTAGAGAGGATTATGCAATGCTATGCATCTCGACGCACTGTTGACTCAGCGCTCGTTTTTCTCTTCTTTTCCTCCCTCCTCCTCCTTCCCTCCTCCTTCTTTCCTCCTCCTCCTCCTCCTATCCTCCTTCCCTCCTCCTCTTCCTACTTCTCCTCAAATCCTCGTCTTCTTTCGTGACCTATTTCAACGTTACTTCCCATACCAAAACTTCGAGCTGGTGTTCTTCTTACTTTTTCAAATATCTCATTGTAATTGTAATTGTAATTGAACATTTATATAGCGCCGCTCACAGATTCAGTAGCGCATATGTAGGCTACTTCTCTCAAAAGGGCGCCAGAAATAATTTATACAATGTCGACAGGTAGCGACAGGGTCGTGACAGTAGTCGAAGAAATTAATATAAAATTTATGACGTAAAGAAGATATTCAAAATTCAAAAGAATTATTGGCGTCATTAGACAGGTCAAGAGTAAAATATTCAGTACGTCAAATGACCTAGCCTACCTATTTCACTTTTGAGGCAGAAGCAGAGCCACCATATATAGGCCTAGGTCACGGTCAAATTACCTGCCACGACCTATGGTGGTGACTACATTGGAGTCATCTGTCTAATAATTGTCCTCTTTCTTGTAATACTTCTTCAACTCTTTTGTTTTGTTATCCTCTAATTAAAATTTAATGTCTCCATTATCTTTCTTTTTTGCGTAATCCCCATCATAAATTCCTAGTCTTTAAGTCTGTTTACCTCGTCGTTTGACCACAATAATTATTGCTTCTATAACTTTTTCCTCATCCATCCTCCTCTTAAGTCCTCTTCCCATAAAATCTTTCTTTTTCTTTTCCATCCAGATCCCATATTAGTTTATCTGCTAGCCCTTTCCACCCGATTTTTTCATTCTAACCAACTCTCCGTTATCCTCCTCCTCCTCCTCTATTCGTGTTGTTACCCTGTCTTCTCCCCTTTTTTACCATGTTACATCACAACAATAAGTAGGCCTATAATTTATAATGGTGATAATTCCCTACGTCGTGAGTCTACTTACAGCTCTCGATTTCGACGGAGCAGTTTTGGACGTCGAGTGGATAGTTGTGTAGGTCCATCAGACATGTCAGTGTCGTCGTAAACCTGTGAGAAGAGAATAGAAAACAACGAATAGAATAGAATAGAGAATAGGAAAACAACGCAAATCTCATTCACAATAACGTCATTCACAATAACGTCGCCCGCCGACAATAGCGTCGTCGGCGGCGTCGGTGGCCAAAGTATTTCTTTGAACGGCCGTCACAGAGCGTTATTTAAAGGCCGAACGACCGAACGACCAGAGTCGATCGCTAGCCTATACATTTGCAGCCAATGCACGGATGAATGGATGAACGGACGAATGTATACGTAGGAACGAATGGATCGATGGCTGGAGTGATAATGGAGGATAACATCCCCGCACGAGGATAAGCACTATAAGGAACGAAGGCGAGAGATGATTATGGCCATGGTATATATGGAAAGCAATCAGCCAATCGTGACCAAAAGATGATCCACTGCAGTTGTTGTTATGACTCTGTGTGAGTAGGACTATACAGTAGGCCTATACATGCAGGCGCGGATTCAGAGGGGGGCGGAGCCGGCGTACGCCCCCCCTAAACCTGCAGAAATGTTCTAAAGCTAAACTGACATAAAACTAATATAATTGCAATTTAGCCTACGATTTGGAGATCTTGCAAAGCAAGCAATTCGTGGTCTACATGTAGGCCTAAGTCTCATTCAATGCATCTACATGTAGGCTAATGTTTAAAACATCGATGCACTCACTGCTGATGGTATAGGCTACTTCATTACTATCATGATGAGCTGCCTTCTCCAAATTCTTTTGATCAAGAGTTAAAGCTTTGGCAGCAGATGTGGAGAAACGCTAACAGCACACCAAGCACCCTGTCGGACACCCTCGCTGACAGCCGCTCCCGTTGTATTATGTATCCAAATATTACCACAATAGTTCACATTTTGCTGCTCACTTCTGTCAAGGCTTGCAGTGTTGAGCGAGCAAATTCTAGTCTGCGATTTGTGAAGTTGTGTTTCCAAAGTACAATGAACGAGGACTCATTTTATTGTTTGTCCACAAGGACATCAAGTTAGACATTGATGACATTATCAATGTCTACGCCAGAAAGCATCCAAGGAGAATGACACTGCTAACCCACTGGCATGTGACACTTAATTATTTCCTTTTCGGGTCAAGGGTTGCATGATCAAAACCGATAACTGATTTAGCCTATAATCGTTTCACTGTTTCACTGTTAAAGATTAAGACTCTCATGTTTGGAATAATGGAGGGCAACAACAAAAGAGGAAGGCCGCATCGAGAATGGACTGATGACATTGTAGATTGGTGTGGAGAAGACCTACAGCACCTGGGGCACGCGGCCCAGGACAGACTCAAGTGGAGAAACATTGTGAAGAAGGCGTCGGACACCTACGGGCATTGAGCCCACGGTTGTTGATGATGATGATGATGTTAACCTTCAGTGGACACCAGTGGTTTTATATGAGAAACTATATATTTGTTTAAAGTTCCATGACATTTTCTATAAAAAGGATCATTGTAGTTTTGCATGATCTAATTTCATACATATCAGTGGCGGCGACAGGAGAGGGCTAGGGGGGCTAAGCCCCCTAAACGTGGCTCATCCCCTCAAAAAGCTGAAAATGTCTAAAACAGCTTACTTCGTAATAAGGAAACTAGACAATGACCAACGGCAACGAAATCAACTATAAAAATTATTATTATAGTGTAGATGCTTATGCCATTGGCGGCACCAGAGGAGTGGTCATGGGCTTAAGCCCCTAAATGTGACTCAGCCTCATCCCAAAGCAAAAAAACAATGAATGTCCATGTATCGGCTTAAAAGTTATTATTATTATCTTATTTTCGGACCTCAACTGCGGCGGACGGTCATACATCGACTCACATGTGAGACATCAATTGCGACTGCATGGGCTCGACTCCCGGACATCGACTCTCTCTGCCACTTAACACTAGTCTGCGACTCTGCAAAACGACTTCTTTTTTGAGTTTTCATGATTTTATCATTCATAAATAGCTGGCAAAAAAGAGCCTAAAATGGCTCTAGTTGAGGTCAACAGAGCTAAAAATGCGTTGGTGGCTGGGGCTCCGCCCCAGACCCCGCTGGGGGAGCTTACGACGCTCCCCCAGACCCCCTAGTCGGTATGGGCTTCGTGCCTTCGGCACTCGCAGCTTCGCGCCTTCGGCGCTTCATAAAAAATTTTCTATAGACCTAGTTGGCTTCAGCCCCCCAACCTGAGATCCTGGCGCCGCCACTCATATATATATTTACGGGATTGGATTGGTAGTATTTACGCCCCCCCTAACCAGAAATCCTGGATCCGCCCCTGACATGTACATGGTTTGATGTTGAAGCCGAGATGACAATGCCCGTAGAAAGCTCTGTCTGCTGAAAATCGTAATTCTATAGAGGCCTAATTACAGTTATTTTGCGAGTTTATCTTTAGATCAAAAACTCGGTTGACATTCTCTGGCTATAAGCTAGAATTGGAAATGGGGAGACTGTGCAATATGTTGATGTCTACCCGGGGGGGGGGGGTGGCCAAGAAGAAAAATAATATTGCGAAGGGTTCCACACTTCCATTTGGGGAATTTCCAATGGACTTGGCCGCAAAGTAGGCCTACACATAATTTGTTTTTTAATTCTTAAATTATTTATTTCCGGAGTTTGAACCCGTAAACCTTTTAAATACTCCATGATATTGAGAGATTTTATTTTTTTAAATATATTATATTGTTCATTCACAATTTTATCAAGCAACTTATACAGTATAACATAGATGTAAGTCTTATTTCATTGGTCTATTAATTATTTATTGAAGTAAAGATCTACATGTCGTAGCAGGGATGTGCTCAGTAAAAAGAGAATCAATGAAAAAAAGTCATTGTACTACGTCAGGAGACTCTTCATTTGCAAATGCGCGTATAGCCTAGGCCTATGAATTATTATCTCGAACACATATTCCGTAGCAAGCATTCTTCTGCAAATCTGCGATCCAAGTGTTTGCAGACTCGTTCACCGAACCGTAGGACTGCAGCAGATGAGGGACGTTCTCGTATTTACTTAACAGCTTTTCCGCATCATCTCTCGCCTGTTTAAGTAATAAGTATTCTCTGACGCAATCGTAATCTCGAGATTTCTCCAGGGACGCTCAGTAAAAACAGAATCTATGATCGGCGACAGGAGTCAAGATCGAAAGGGTCAAGATCGAAAGGGTCAAGATATAAATGGTCAAGATTCAAAGAGTCAAGATCCATAGAGTCAATATTCAAAGGGTCGATATCCAAATGGTCAAGATCCAGAGTCAAGATCCGTAGAGTCAATACCCAAAGGGTCAATATCCAAAGGGTCAAGATCGAAAGGGTCAAGATCCATAGATTCAATATCCAAAGGGTCAAGATCGAAAAGGTCAAGATCCATAGATTCAATATCCAAAGGGTAAAAAATGGAAGACTGATGAGATGATGCTTAGAATGGAACCGGCGATGGAGGCAAGTGGAAGAAAAAAAGGAGTCAGAGTGACAAAAAGCAAGGAACGAAGACAATAATCTAAAGAGAAGAGTGGTGAGCGAGGGAGAGAGAAAGAGAGAGACAGACAGACAGGCAAACAGACAAACAGACAGAGACAGAGGCAGAGAGAGAGAGAGATAGACAGAAAGAGACAACCAAAGAGACAGAGAGAGTGAGCGAGAGAGACAGACAGACAGAAAATCTCTGAGAGAGAGACAGACAGACAGACAGACAGACAGAGACAGAGACAGACAGAGAGAGACAGAGAGAAAGAAAGACAAAGAAAGACAGAGAGAGGAACAAAGAAAGAGGAGAGAGGCATGATGGAGAAAAATTCTCGTTCTAAAGCGAGTAAATTGCTCGTATCAATCAGCTTTACGACAAGTTGCTGGAAAGGATTTGCTGTTCCTTGAAACGTAATGGGAGTCCTTCAGATATCTAGAAGGCACTTGGAGTATCTTGAAGGCAATGCACTGGAGCACACTAGCAGGGAAAGAAGGTATAGACTCTAGAAGGAAATCATCTGCCTATAAGTCGCGGCCTAAGTCAGTCTTAAGTCCCGTTTCCACCGTTGAGTATGTCGCGTTTCCTCTCTTTGTCCATGTCCGTACATCTGTCTCTATGTATTGCTTACCGTGTCTGGTTATTTGTGTGAGCTCGTGTGTCTGTCCCACTATATCCTTCGTCCCCATTGTATATACATCTCTGTGTATGTCTATCATCCTGCATGTGTATCTTTCCACCTTTCTGTATGTATGTGTATCGCCTGTGAAACTGCAGCACCATCTGGTGATCCTTATATAGTGACCTCACTGCGTACAGTATGTCACCGTGGTTTACTTTCAGTTCTTTTCTCGTAATTATACAAGCGCTTGTCTATGTCACTGCCGTTCCCTTCCGCTTTTCCTTAGCCTGTCTGCGTGTCTCTTCCTTCCCTTCCACATTATCTCTCTCTGGCTCTATCTATGTCTCTCTCTCCGTTTCAGCCTCTGTCTCTCTCTGTCTGTCTGTCTGTCTGTCTGTCTGTCTGTCTGTCTGTCTGTCTGTCTGTCTGTCTCCGTCTCTCTCCATCTCTTTCCCTCTGTCCCTCTGTCTCTCTCTGTCTCTCTCTATATCTCCTCCTCTCTGTCTCTATATTTCTCTTTCTCTGTCTCTGTCTCTCTTTCTCTGTCTCTGACTCTGTCTCTCTCTCTGTGTCTCTCTCTGTCTCTCTCTTTCTCTCAGTCTCTGGCTGTCTCTGTTTGTCTGTCTGCCTGTCTCTCCTTTTCTCTCCCCCTCTTCTAATCCTTCTATCGTCCGTCGCCGCTGCGTTTATAAATACGCTCTGTACACGTCATCGTCGTCGTCGTCGTGGAATCCGATGTAATAACGCGTCTCTTATAAAATCGCTCACATACTATTCCGCTAACCCGATTACGATGTCAATCTCCATTTCGGACTTAGCATGGTCAGCACAGTCTACGTCACTACACGTCTGCCAACTACAGTGTATATACTGCACATGTACATGTATACGTATTTACGTCAGTATGTATGCGTCTCTACGTCAGTGTGTATACGTGCGTGCGTGAGTCTACGTGTCCGTTTCAGTCTCACTCACTCACTCACTCACTCTCTCTCTCTCTCTCTCTCTCTCTCTCTCTCTCTCTCTCTCTCTATATATATATATATATATATAGGCAGAAAGAAGATATATATATGTGTATATACATGTAGGCAGCATACGAGCATCTGTGACTAGCTGTGAGTGCGCATGAATTATATATGTCCTGGCATTTGCTGCTGAATCGTGATCTGCCGTCGCCTAGTTACCGACCGTTGACTGCGCATGTCTGGATTTTTCAGTTGATCGGAGGCGGCTTTTAAGAAGTCATCGTCTTCGTACACACACAGTCCACAGTCTGTGTTGCGACTGACAGGAGGAGGAAAGGAGGCGGAAGAAGAATAGGAGGGAAAGAAGAAGGAGAAGGATGAGGAAGGAGGAGGAGGAGGAGAAGGAGGAGAAGAAGGAGGAGAAAGAAGAGGAGGAGGAGATGGTGGGAGAAAAGGAGGAGAAGGAGGCGGAAGAAGAATAGGAGCCCAGGGAAAGAAGAAGGAGAAGGAGGAGGAAGGAGGAGGAAGAGAAGGAGGAGGAGAAGAAGGAGGAGAAAGAAGAGGAGGAGGAGATGGAGGGAGAAAAGAAGGAGAAGGAGGCGGAAGAAGAAGAGGAGGAGAAGAAGGAGAAGGAGGAGGAGAAGGAGGAGAAGGGAGGAGGAAGATGAGGAGGAGGAGGAGGAGAAGGGGAAGGAGGAGGAAAAAGAAGAGGAGAACAAGATGGAGTGGAAAGAGGAGGAGGAGAAGAAGAAGACGAAGAAGAAGAAGAAGAAGAAGAAGGAGTAGGAAGAGGATAAGTACAATGTAGGGAGAGGATAAGAGGAGAAGGAGGAGGAAGAAGAAAACGAGGACGAGGAGGAGGAGGAGTAAAATAAGGAAGAAGCTGAAGAAGCGTCGACTGTTGGAGATACGGAGACACGCCTTCTTGTGCCAAGCGATGACAATCTGCATGATGTCTCAGACGTAGGCTACTTTCACGGTTCTCTGACTGCGCATGCGTATACGTCTACCACGACATCTGTCTTCATAACAACCGCCGCACTTCTTCGTGTTCTAGTTCGCATGCAGAACTTTTATTTCGTTTTTTTACGTCTTATAAGCTTAGCTTGAAACTTCTGTGTTTCTGTATTCTTTTCATTTCTTATATTTTCCCGTCTCAAAAAGACATTTTGTATTCATAATTATTGGTTTTAAGGATAGATTTGGTCTGTCTGCTCTGATGTGTTCTCTTTAATTTTACTCAACTCTGCTCCACTCTGCGCTGCTCTACTTCACTCGACACTTATCTTGTTCATTCTCCTCTCATCTGTACTCTATTCTCATCCATTTCCATTCCTCTCCTCTTCTTCTCTTCTTCTCTTCTTCTCTTCTCCTCTTCTTCTCTTCTTCTCTTCTTCTCTTCTCCTCTTCTCCTCTTCTCCTCTTCTTCTCTTCTTCTCTTTCATCTCATCTTCGTTCATTTTCAATTAATCTTAAATCACCATTTATTTGTCTTTTCTTTAATTCTCTCTTTTGAAACACACATTTGTTATCTGCATCTAGGCCTACTTCTGTTCATCAGCGATTTCCGATTCCGTTTTTTCCCTTACCTCTTCCAAAATTATTCTTAATAGGATTTTACTTGTGTGTGACACCAAAAGAAGCTTATGAAATCTGCGAAGAAAAGAAAGCTGGGAAAACCATGGACACATGAGAAAAGAAAACAGGAGATTTTGAAAAGGGGACAACAATTCAAGACAACAAAAAAGGTTTACGTGCACGAAGTAGACCAAAACGAATTGGATGAAAGCCATCAGAACATGGACTCAACTCTCAACGTCGGAACTGGTAAAGAGGGTCAATATCATAACAGACAGCAATGGAGAAAAATTGTGCTCGACGAGTCCAGCCCTCGTATTGAGGATGGTTGAGGACAGGACTTGTAACACACACGTACACATACATGCACACCCACAAACACGCGAATATGTATCTGTGCGTGCGTGTGTGTGTGTGTGTGCGTGTAAAGATGTCTGTCAGTATATCTATTTGTCTGGCTGTATCTCTTCAATCCGCGTCTTATAAATACAAAGATATGGAGTCTTATTCTCATGGATAGAGGATAAAGAAGTGATGTCGTCAAGTGAGATGTGCAGCAGCAGCAGCAGCAGCAGCAATCGTTCACCCGTCAATATATGATGGACTTAATAAAGACGAATGGAGCCAATTACGATCTAGGCCTCTGTCTGCCTGCATGCATCTCTAGCTGTATCTCTCTGTGTCTCTCTGTGTCTTTCTGTGTCTCTCTGTGTCTCTCTGTGTCTGTCTCTCTGTCGCTATCTGTCGCTATCTGTCGCTATCTGTCTCTCTGTCTTTCTGTCTCTCCCTCTCTGTCTCTGCCACTGCCTCTGTCTCTGTCTCTGCCTCTGCCTCTATCTCTCTCTGTCTGTCTCTGTCTCTGTCTCTATGTCCCTATCTGTCTCTCTGTGTTTCTCTGTGTCTGTCTCTCTGTCTTTCTGTATCTCTGTTTTTTTGTCTCTGTCTCTGTCTGTCTGTCTTTGTATCTGTCTATGTATCTGCCTCTGCCTATGTCTCTGTCTCTCTCTCTGTCTCTGTGTGACAGACGGACATCATCATCGTCTCAGCAAGCTCCCTGCGTCTACATAGCCTACTTAGATTTCAGCCGAGGACAGAAGGCGTCGCCAC